>PVIC010039565.1:0-17082 GCA_004025085.1 Thryonomys swinderianus
CAAGGTTTACATCTAAATGAAAATACACACAGGATTAGATTTGATGATGGGAGTCTTACTAGCCAGCTTCATAGGTGGGGAGTCAGGCCTCAAAAGAGTGGCAATTTCCTCAAGAACCGAGCTCTATCGAGAACATCCAAGAAACTAAAAATGAAATTCTTCAATGGAGAAAATTATCCTGAAGTCACGACAGCATGAACTAGAGACCAAGGTCTTTGTTCAAAACTATAGCAACACAACAGGTCATGGCGCATTTGATGGGTCAAACCAAAAAGTCTGGGCTCTTGAAGGGGAAATTCCTATTTACAGGAAACTGTCTTTTATCTAAGAGAAAAAAGGGTCACTTTTGTTCTTATACAGTAACATTTATTGATACATTCTGGAGTGTGATAACGTTCAGCACAGGGAATTCGTACCTGCACATGGTACCTCCTGCCTCTCAGGAAGGGGGAAAAAAGTCACTTTTTAAAGATCAATTTCTCAGATTTCTTTTTTATTTTAAAATAACCTTTTTCATTTTAAAGCAATCATCTCTTATCCCATCAACTTCTAAATTTTAGTTATAATTTTTGTTATAAAAGGAGACCTGGAAGTATGTTTTTCTTCTCGTTACTCTCTGAAAACCTTCCAAAGGGGGTAGTGTAATGGGAGATTTCTGTGGTATGCATGGTGTTTGAGAGTAATGACTCGTTAGGCCCCTAAATCCTTTCTTTCCTTCCTTCTCTCTGTACTAGATTGTTAACATTTAGCATATTAAGCTATTGTAATTTATGTAAACACTTACAATCCATCAATCCCTGGGGTTCAGTGAAATTCGTCAATATCTCAGTCTTTAAAATTGATTCCAGAAACCTCCAGATGAGTCTTGATGACAGCTTAGCCATGATGCTTCATGACTAGCTCTCTTAGGTTAACTGACTTTCCCCATTTTTCATACTATTTTTCCCATAAAAGCAGGACTTCCATTTTCTTTGAATTTGAGCATAACATCCTGTTCCCAAGTTTTACATTGCTAGAAAACACCTTAGAACAAAAAGAAAATGGAAACACAATCTCTCAACAGCCTGGAGAAGGTATAGGGCAAGGTCTTAGGCAGATTCATTCTGGTTTCCAAGTAATACAGAGGAAAAATGTAATTCAGCAAGTGAGTCTCACCAAACTTAAAGTAACATGACTCACAATAAAAAAGTCATTTGATAAAACATGCTGAATGGGAAATGATTCAGTGAAAATATTATTCAGAACAAGCAATTACTGAGTGAAGGTATTACCCAGAACAGACAGCTACTCTGAAAATATTTCAGAGAGCAGGCAAATATTCAATCACACATTTGACAAGGAGAGCAATTATTCAATAAACAATCACATAATTGTACCCAGTGGGCCATGCTTGCCACACAGCATACAAATCATTCACAGCCACTAGGATGAGAGTCTGGCTGTTGGAGATGTGGATAATTTATGGTCCCCATTTGTCATGGCTGAGATAATTTCATTTCAGTTTTACTTGCAAGTAAACAGCATTAAAGAATGTATACAACCATCCCACAAATCGAGTTTTCAAATAACCCTATTTCGGTTGTCTTTTCTTTGGTTTGCTTATTTTATCTCCTCTCTTATCCTCTTCCTTTTTCTCTCCCCATCTTTGATCTCCACTTTCTCTGGCTGCTTTTCCCTCTAAGTTTTCCTTCTCATAGTACTTTTGAAGGTGGACTGCCTGTTACAAAACCTATGCTTATTATTAAACCTTCTCTCTGTAAATCATTCATGAAATACATTTCTTAAGAAGAGAACATCACCAGCAGCTATTTACCATATACCGACAAGTTATGGATATAATTTGTAACGCTAGAGGCTGTCTGAATGTAAATACACTTTCAAGAAATTCATAGGTTAAAATGGAGACGGTGAATGACAAATCCACAAGCACATACTTCGATCGGTGACACCTACCGGCCACGCATTCCCCGCCAGTCTCTCTGCCCCGGCACGTAAGCAGCTCCCTCTCCCAGGAGTGTGCGGACAGACGTCGGACTGGCCACCAGCCAAAGCCTGAGCCACGCGCCTGCCGCGCACGCGGGGAGAGCTGTGCGGAGCAGGCCGGGAGGCGAGCCCACGGCCTGACGCCTGCACGCGCTGGCGCCTGAGCTAAGCGTGGGAGGAAGAGACACCTTGACACAGGCAGAGAAAGGTGAGACGGACGGAAGGGCGGGAACCGGGCGAGGGGAGACGGGGCGCGCACGGGTGGAGAGCAGGTCACTGCGCAGCGGGGGACAGAGCCCCCCACGTGCACCTGAGCGCCTGACAGGCTCGAGGTGCGCCGAGTTCCCTCTTTCTTCTTCTCCCCCTTTTGGAAGCGGGATTAGATAGAGCGATGCTCCTCTCTACACCGGCACAGAGGGCCTGAAATGTAGGAGTCGGAAGGAAGGAGAGCGTTTGCTCGGACATCTGAAGGGGCGGATTCCAGGCCTGGAGAAGGGCGCGGGCCACACAGCAGAGGTCGTGGAAACCCAAGGCCACAGGCGTGCAGAGCGCTGAGGAGCCGGGCGGGGGGAGGCCAGCGGCAGGGCCGGCCTTGGGGTGAGCAGGGACCCCAGGGCCTCCGGGACCTGGAACACGCTGGGAACTGCCATGTTGCTCCGGGTCCAAACCACAATGGCTACTCTGACATTTGTTTAATGACCCAAGAGCCTGAAGAAGACCCCAGCGGACGTCTGAGGGTTTAGGCCAGCGCCGTACTGGGCGCGGCTCCCTCGCAGGCCCCTCCAGGGATCTGAGCGTGAAGGGCCCCTCACAGGTCTGAGGGGCTGACAGCCAATCAAGGTTTCTGCCCTTCTGCTGGAGACACGTAATCCCCGTACAGGGCCCAAGAAACTATTGCCTGGGGTCTTGGGGAGAAAAACCGACTCTCCCCCTTGAGAGGAAGAAGGAGTCGAGCTGGCAGCGCTGGCCCGTCGTCTTGCCCAGCGTGATGAGAAGAGCTTGTGTGGTGAGGTACAGGTCAGTGCGCTGACCCAGCCCCCAGGGGGTCACCTCTGACTCCCTCAGCCTTTTACTCTGTACTGTGCCATATGGTTTCTTTCTCCCGCCTAAACGCCCCACAGATTTTGTGTCTTTTGACGCCTTGAGAATCTTTTCGCAAACGCTGAACATCTAAAATGGTTTATAATGTGACTAAGCCATTAAACAGTGGGCCTATCAGTAATGGCGCTTCCTTATTCAGGAAGGGCCCTGGACCGCAGCAAAGCTGTTTTGCTTAGACACGATTTGCATACCTCACTGTTAAGGAATCAAACTATTTTCAGAGAACTTAAGTTGTGAGTGTTGGAATATAGACACCAGCTTTCTAACTCCATATTTGAAATATCCAGGATAAAATATGAAATCACTGAACATACAAAGAGCCACAAAACCCCTATTTTTAAAAAGGTAATTGGCCAATACCTAAACCATGAGGCCCAGATGTTAGGCTTTAAGGTGACCGTCATTAATGCCTAAATGAGAAATCATTAACACTTTTGCAGTAAACTGTACAATAGTACATTTCAGCAAATAAACAGAAGACGTACCGCAGAGCTGAGGCAGGAGGAACCCAAGTTCAACCCCAGCCTGAGCCACTTAGCGGCTGAGTGAGACCTCGTCTCACTCCTTTAAAATTGTTAAAATTTTGTTTAAAGGGCAGGAGATGTACAGTATCTCAGTGTGAAAGTCTTGGGTTTAATCCTCAGTACTGCCGTGAAGAAGGAGGGGCAGGGAAAAAAAGGAGAAGGAGCAAGATGGAGAGAGGAAAGGGGGAGGAGAGAGGAGAAAGAAGAGCAGGAAGAAGAGGGGGCGGCAGTGGTCAGCACAGGACCTTCTCCTCTGTCCCGCCTTAGAGACCAGTAGCTCCAGGTCCGGCTGTTCCCTCAGCCCCGGGCCCAGAGGCAGGGCCGCTGTACCGCCACGCTCCCCGCACCTGACAGGTGCGTAAGAGAAATGAGAAAGAAACGTGTGTGTGTGTGTGTGTGTGTCTCAATGCAGCATAATTTAACCTATCCCGTAACACAGCTGTGCTCTTTAAAAATTGCTGTCAAGGAGATTGGAAATTTGCACCCAAACCCATATTATACCATGTGAAATCCACAGAAAAATAAAATCCGTTAACTCTTCCACCTCTAACTGCTGAGCAACCTGCTCTTAAGGACACGTACAGTATACACTAAGTGGAGGGCTCATACTTAGAAATAAACCGGTTCCTTCTGCAACATGTACAGTAAAAAGAAACCAGGAAATGTTTAAATGAAAATCAATAGATTTAAAATGAGAATCAAAGATTGAACGTTGAATTTCCAACTTTACTAATAATAGTCACCTATCGGTATCAACCAAGATTATTCTGAATTGATAAAATTATATTTTATACCTAAATACAATTAACAATTCTCATGTAATATATTCCTTTCTTGCCAAATAAAATTGAATAAGCTAGTTTACATGTCTACTCAAATTTATATTGGAAAGCTATTCATCTTAATTACTAGGCATTCACTCGAAAATGTACTAAAAACTACGATTACCACCGTAAGAAAGTAATAACTAAATAAACTACATAAAAGGCAACAACAAAAAACAGTAGATGTCAACATAGCCTCTATATCATTTTGAGGTTCTAGAATAACATAGTCTAATAGGTCACAAATGTTTTAATCTAATTGCACTTATGTTTTCTTACAGAGTAAATGCATAATCATATTTGGTTTATCAAGAGCTTTGACTGAGTTTAAAAAGCCCGGGGTGGGGGGTATTTACTTCAGACATCCACATCCATTTATTTATTTAAACAACTTTCCTAAAGTGTGACAAGGTAAGACCCAAGAATTTCTAGGAATCAGGGTGTGTGCTAACTACAATGTTTGCTGGAAATGCAATGCCATATTATTATTAAGGTTCATAATAACTGCTGGAATTATGTTTTACAAATTAATGGTTTAATTATGCATTCCTTTATTTTAATTACCTGATTAGCAGAATGATGTTGACTCGTGAATTTACTTAAATGAAAAGAATGGACTGTAATTGTCATTTGCCGTCAATCAATTCTATTTCCCTTGTAGGCATGTTACACTGTTTCTGCGTTCTCCCTCTCAAGGGAAGACAGGAGTTACTCTTTCTCCCTACTCTGCAATCTCTAGTCATTCTTCCCATTCTTATCCCTATACAATTTTGTGCATAGTTAAAATGGAAAGTTCTGTGAGTTTTTTTCCCCCTTGAAACCAAAAGGAAAAAGTAGAGCTATTTAGGACAAGATTTACTGAGTTTTACATCTCTAAATTGTTTTATCCAGAAATATATTACCAGCACATCCTCAATTACCTTTATTTTAATCCATGAACTTTAAATTATAACAATTAAATTTTCCTTCAGAAATTCACATGTTGAAAAAAAAAATTCACATGTTGAAATACTGAGCAGTAAAAATAGTCATGAGTTTTTAAACAGTAGTTTTTTTGTTGTTGTCCTTGGGTTTTGTTTTGTTTTGTTTTTGGGGGGTTTTTTTGAGACAGGGTCTGTCTTTGTAGTCCAGGCTGACTGACCCTGAGCTCACTCTGTAGCCCAGGCAAGCCTCGAACTCAGCAATCCTCCTGCCTCTGCCTCCCCAGTGCTGGGATTACAGGCATGAGCCACCACGCCCAGCATTGTGGGGTATGGTAGATTGCTGTTGGGTGTGAGTCACCACGCCCAATATCATATCATTGTATGTGATTACTGGGATGGAACCAGGGACCTTGTGCTTGCTAGGCAGGCAGCAGAATCACTGAGCTAAATCTCCAGCCCTTAAACAGTAGTTTTTATCAACATGCATTATAAAAGTCACATATTGTTGGGAATTACTAAAACAAAGTCATGTTTTGCAAATGGAGTATGTTTGGGTATCAGTTAAACTCACTATGGTTCCTGGACTGCAAATATTTATTATTCATGAGAAGATAAGGAAGCCTGAGACTCCTTAAGAAAAGAAGTGCACAGAGGACAAGGCAAGGAGCTTGCTCAGAGGGCCCAGATGAACCAATCCCATGGAAATGTGGTGAAGTGCAGAGACAAGGTTCCAAGACTTGGTCTGTTTGAGCCACAGATCCTAACCAGTCGGGGTGGGCAGAAGAAGGTCCTAACTAATGAGATTAGAATGGCACTGCAATACCATCATACTTTGAAAGGAAATTTAGGCAGATAAAAAAGAAAAAAAAAATAGTAGACTATTGGGCATAAAACGGGAGGGATAATTCCAACCCAATTTAAAATACCGGAGCCCCAAAACTGAGCTGAGATCCTGACCATGACATCTCCAATAGAAGGACTGTAGTAACCCGTGAGTTCCAGGGAAGATGGGGCCCGTGCGTTTAGGGAAAGGACAAAATTCATCACCCTCCATGTTCTGAACGGCTAAGAGATGTAAAATGGCTGTTTTTAACTCAGTGATTTTTTTTTTACATCTGGTAAATTTTGTGTAACACAGAATAATCTCCGAATAGTTTGAAGTATCGTTTTCATCTGTTCTAATTATTTTGCCATGCTTTTTAATCTTGGAACATTTTTGTTTACTTTCCAGGTTTTTAAATTTATAATTTGTTTTCCACCAATTACACATGCTGTGCTCAAGTCAGTAATGCCTCCATAAATGTTATATTTTTCTCTCTACTTTTTAGTTAATGTTTTAAACTGCTGGTTGATGTATTAGTAACTTCTATGTATCCTGGAGTGCTTTTATAATTTATAAAACATTAATTTATTTTGCTTTCTACTTCACATTTTTATTTAAAATTCATATTCATGAAGTAACACCAAATTTTATTATTAGCCATCTTTTTACCATTATTGTATGTTTCATTTATATTTAAATAGCACTGCTCATTTGAAAAAATAACTAACATTTGTCATAAGGGGAATGGGTTTACTTTTTAATAGATTTTCCTAAAAGGGTAATAATATTTCATATGAGAATCTACAACAGCATAACACTGTATCTATCATTAAAATTCTTTTTTTTTTTTTTTTTAAGACAGGGTCTTGCTTTGTCATTCAGGCTGGCCCTGAGCTCACTATGGTGCCCAGGCAAGCCGCCGCGAACTCAGCAATCCTCCTGTCTCTGCCTCCCAAGTGCTGGGATGACAGACGTGAGCCACCACGTCCGGCATTGTGGTATGCGGCGTTGATTGTTGGTGGGCATGTCTCCACGCCCAGCATTATATGTGGTTACCGGGGTTCGAACTCAGGACCTTGCGCTTGTGAGGCAGGCACCAGAACCACTGAGCTAACCCTCCGGCCCTATCATTAAAATTCTTAATGTCAGAGTCATTCTTTCATCCTTCCTACCCTAAGAGTACTTTTTCCAGAATTTGATTCGAATTATTTTTTGCTCAGTGGGCTCAGATGTTTTTGTTTGCCTTTTAGTATGTATATTTTTAGCTTAGATTTACAACGTACAATGATCATATTTCATCACAAAGAATTTGCATCTGTACATAGTATGTCTTAATTTTTTCCCCATTTACCACCCCACTTAACCCTTTATCCTCTCCCCATTTACAACAGCTGTTTCCATTTGTTTCTTTCATTTTCTTCTTTTAACCCCTTTTTCTTTCATTCTCTCCTTCCTCGTCCCTCTTTTGTTCCCATTCCCATCTGAACACGTTCTGGATCACAGACTCAGAGGACATAAAATGTGATTTAAAATACAACTCTATCAAGTGTGGCAGTGAACACCTGTAACCCTAACACTCTCCGGGGCTGATGCAGAAGGCAGCAGGGTCACAAGTTCAAACTCAGCTTGGGTAATTTAGCCATTTAGTGAGAGCTTGTCTCAAAAAATAAAAAGTGCTAGGGATGTAGTTCAAATCAAAGGCCCTGGCAATCCTCAGTACTGAAAAAAAAAATAATAATTTCGACTGATCCATCATTACAAATCTACTGCAATCTAGGTAATTTTCTTCCAATCTCCACTGCCTCATAATTGGAAAATCCCATACGGAGTTCACAGCCCAGACAGAGTGATCTGAACATTACAGCACTGAAGCCACGGTGATGAGGTGTTAGAGAAATTACTTAGGCTTTCCGAGCAAGGTGAGCTCTGAGATCTGTTCTATTGCTTACCAGACTAGACATCCACCCTTGAAGAGACTGTTTATTTCTCCATAATATGGGAGAAAAAGATCTTTGTCATTTGTTATTAAGTAGACACATATTTAAAATACTAACAGAGTATCATAAGCGAAAATTTTTTTCACTTCTTACTGTCTTTCAATAAATATAAAGATGCTTTATATTGGGGTTATGCCCTGGTAAAATAATCATAAATTGAAAAAACCCTAAATTGTAAATGAATTTTATAACCAAACCACCAAATGTCATAGCTTAGCTCAGACTAGTTTAAACATGCTCAGAACATTGAGATTGGCCTACAGTTGGGCAAATCACTTAATACAAGCTTATTTTAAAATAAAGTACTGAACAACTCACACAATTTATTGAATAACACCGAAAGCGAAAAACAGACCGGTGTGTGGTTGTGCTTTAGTACCATCAGAAGTAGAAAAATCATTCATTGAAACTGACAAGTTCAGACAGTCTGTGTATAAAGCAGCACTATGGTGGGCACCCTGGGAGATACAAAACTAAGTTGGCTGTGATCTGAAGACATTTACAGGCCAGAAGAGGTGACTAAACACATATACTATCTTTTGAAAGGCAGACAACTACTGACTCTCGTAACATTCAATAAACACTTTTTCCCTGCAGTGTGTGGTAGTGATTACTGGTGGGCATGAGTCACCACATGCAGTATGTGGTTACCAGGGATCAAACCAGGGTCCCTGTGCTTGCTAGGCAGGCGCCGGAACCACTGAGCTAAATCTCCAGCCCCATACATCCTTGTTTTGGGGAGGAGACAACTTAAGGAAAAGTAAGAAAAGTGTGAACTCATACTGTACTCATGCTTTTTCATTTGTCCAATGACAGAGTTTATAGAGCTGGACACGTGTTAAACACACCTGACTCCTCTGCCTGGTCAGTGAGAGAAATCCGCAGTCACGGTCAATTCGTAGTTAATCTGTCATTAGAGCCCACACAAAGCTCTCACTGTGTGGCCCGTCAGACCGCGTGCAAATCATCAACAGACAGCATGATGAACACCATTGTTTGGTGAAAACTCCGCTAATTATTTTTGTACTTCAATTATTTTGTACCCCAGCCACAAACCTCTCGCTGTTGAGAATACAATGATGAGTTATACGTCACGGGCAATGCCAGAACCTGCACGGCTGCAGACACCAAATGAAAAGTCTTTGAGGCTAGCATGTCCTGGCTGCTACCATCCTTCTCCAATCACCTCCAATATTTGTGTAAAATCTCAACAAAAATTTACAGCAGTTCAGACATTTACACAGAAAAAAGTCTTTCCAACACATATCAGAGTAAGTTCTAATCTCATTCGAGGAGGCAGGAGTGACTCCCTGCTGTACACAGTTCATATTGCTATAAATATTACTTTGCTTAGGGTGACACGGGAAATTCTTCTTTATGAGTGAGAAAGTCCAGAAGGCAGTTATTTTTTAAGGCCTACATGCATCTGGGGCTGTCCCTGAACCACCTATAGCTGCTCCTCCGGCCTGAGTCTTCCTGCTGAAACAAAAATGATGGATTCTGCCGAGTCTCCCTACCTAGCGGGAGTAACCAGAGACCAGGGGCCCGAGCTCACGGAGGTGCCCTGTGTGGCCCTGGGTGGGTACCGGACTCCTACGGGTCCAGAAAGCCCCGCTGAACTGTGCAGGGCTTCTTCAGCCCGGCTGCTGGGAGCTCCTGTGCGCCTGGAAGAAGCTCATCTCCTTGTATGATGAGCGAACACGCTGTTCTTTTATTGAGGGGGGGACCGGGGATTGAACTCCAGTCCTTGTGCTTCCGAGATAGGTGCAGTACCACTTGAGCTAAATCCCCAGCCCCCACCCCCGTTCTTGACATTCTACAAATCCTGCAATGGATTTCAAACCACTCAACATTCCAGTGTCTAATCCCAGCTCTTTGACTCCAAACGCCACTGAACCGCCTTCCATGTCACCCGCACTGAGCCGGACATTCATTTCTTTTATTCGCTGGACCAAGACCACTCTGATTCACAGCCTCACACGAGACGATTCTGGAATCACTCTCCCTGAGCTTTCCACACTTCTTCCTTCAGACTCTATTTCATGTTCTCTGACCATGCACTATTAGATTCTTTTCTCTAGAAATCTGCTTATTTTCTTCAAGGCACTGAACTTATTTGACTATTGTTTTGGCATCCCATTTCTCCGGCACACTGCAAGCTTCTTGTGTTCATACCTGCTTTATTCATTATTACAGATCCTTTGCCATGAACAGTGCCTGAAATACAGGCTTCACTCAGCGACTATGGTACATATTGAATGTTGGATCATTCTGACTTTCAAAGTAATTACAACTTATGCTTTTGAAAGCTTCAGTATAGTCGGAGTATATGTTATGTAATAAAATTTCAAGGAGAAAATATTGATATTGAATCATGAATTGATATATTACTATCATGAATAGTAATATATTGAATATACATGACACATTACTATCACTAATAGTAATCATGAATAGTCTGTAAACATATTAAAAGAAAACACATACAGAGGCTTCTTCTATTGATCTGTTGGTTGAAACGCTAATGAATGGAGTCATAGTTTTCACCTAGAGATCCCTCAAAAACCTCAGACACATATATGTGGGGCTTTGGGATCACGGGGATATTAGATTCATCCACGGAAGAGCTTATAGCTGGATGTGATGTTGGCAAATGAAGCCTGGCGGGGGGAAGTGGGTCACTGTGGGTGTGCTCGGGCTGATTTCTGCCTGTCCTGCCACGGACTGTTTCCCTCTGCCTTGGCTCCCTGTCTTGGAGCCAGCTGACTTTGGACTGAAACCTTTACAAACTGTGGCCCATGTTACATCTTTTCTCCTTTAAGGGGTGGGTGTTGAGTATTGCATCTCAGGAATGAGAAAGCATCAGAGACAAATGGAGCTGTGATTTAGGAGGAATACAGGTGAGAGCTACGCTTGTGTATGAAAGAAAGTCTTTATAAATGACACACATTTTAAAGAGCATTAATAAGTTATATGAGTACAGTCCGAGGCTAACATCAGGATAAAATTGCTGGAATTCCTGATACGCTTGAGAGAGAACCCCAAAAAGCCAAACAGCTGCTGTGCAGCAGAGGGTTTTAAAAGAAATGCACTTTCACTTTAGGAAATACTTTTAAATATCATTAAATTTAATGCATATTAATGAGGTAGAAATGATGTACTGTGCTAATAGTACTTCATTTATCTCGATTATCCAGCTCCTCCTGAGAGGAATAACAGGGAGCAATGTATAGTAAATCAAATTAAAGATTTCTGAATTCAAATTTTGACTCTACTTATCAGCCACATGGCCTCAATCAAGCCACTTTGCTGGGCCTCAATTTCCTTATATACAAAGATTTTGACATCCATCATGTAAGATAAAGAATATAAAGAATTTTTATATTACACAATCATTACACAACATGAAGACACGTGACATGCATTGCTCTTTTAAGACAATGGAGAAAAAAACTCCGCCATTTCTTCCCAATGTTCTAGCCTAAACTTTTCACTTGTTTCACCCTTTTTATATTTAACAAGTTCTTTGTTTAACTACCAACATAAATTCCTTCTCTCCCGAAGGGTTTATATCATGCAAATAAGTAGATATAGGTTTGTTCTGTTGGCTCACTCTTAAGTGAGATGCTTCCATTTCAAAATCCCCTTGGATTATTTTATGTGGATAAAGCTTCTGTTAGATTTCAGCTTTATATTAAATAGCCTTTGAAACAATAAGGGCTGATCCTGGCTTTTTTTCTGCGCCCCTCTCCTAAAAATAAACTTGTTATCATCTCAACCTACACAGGGACCCTTTCTGTTGTTGTGAACTTCTCTCGGCTGTAACCTTATATAGGAGAGAAAAAAAGAGATAGCAAATACACCTCAGTTCTCAGAACGTCCCTTTACTTCTTATTTATAGAACGCATAAAATCTTTGTAAGGGTCTCATAAGATTTTTTCTAGATGAAGGGAAGATGTAGAATCGCAGTGAAAATATAACCAACCAATCCGCGCCAAGTTTTCAAAATGTTTCGGACGCGTCCTACTTTGAAACGACCCTCCTGACGGGCTGGAAGTTTAGATCTCCTGGCTGAGAGTCCATCAGGCTTCCCGCCTCTGCCTTCCTAACCTTCTTCGTACTCCATCTTTAGCGCAGGAGAGAACCTGTCAGAACTGAACTGCGCTGGCGACCAACGCAGTCCAGAAGAGCACAGCTGACCCAGGTGAGGGTGACTTCAGGCGAAGGGGAGCAGGCCCCTGGCTCCTCGGGAGCCTGACGAGTATGCGTCTGAGTCCGGCCTGCCTCCCTCCCCTACGGACAAATCTGCCAAACGGATCTCCTCCTGGGAAGTTTGAGGACGAGACATTCAGAAGGCACTGCGCATCCGGAGGCGGAAACCGGAAGACAGAGACCGGAAGCCGGAAGCAGAAACGCGAGGAGGCGCAAGGCGCGGAAGTGAAGGACGTACTGTCAGGAAGAGCAGGGAGGAAAGAGGCAGAGAAAAGCTCACTTCCCCAGCCCGGTAGTAAGCACCCATGCGGCAGTCCTGACTGCTTCTCTCTCGGACGCCCAGGGTTGCTGCCAGACCGACAAAGCTAGTCCTCTCTCCCCAGGACGGTCTAGGCCTGGACGGACTCCACATTTATTATTTCCTTTACTCTCCAGGTACCCTTAAAAGGAGGACCTGGCGGCCAGAGGGTCCTGGAGGTCCCCATCTTGCAGCGGCTAAGAACAAAGCTCACGCGTTGGGCGTCCTGGATTAACCTGATGGCCTCACCCTTTGTACCAATTTCAGTCACTGCCCTGGCACCTGCCGGTAGGAGAGTCCTGCGTGCCGGACCTCTGCATGGTTCTCACCGGTATTCTCAAGGCCTGGGTTCTGCCTTCCAAAACCTGGTACTATGATCCTCTTCCTACTGCCTTCCCCTCCCTTTTCCCAGTTTGCTCTACGGCCAACTGGCTTGCCAGGCTCCACCAAGTTCTCAGCAAATCCAGCTGACATTACTTAATGGTAACCACGCTTCTAAGAAGGAAAGCAAGAAAGTGAACCATTTATATTTTTAAAAACTAGTAAGCACATCTAACAGGCCGTAGCAGTGTTACATCTGGGGAAGGTGCAAAGAACAGGAAATAGCCTGGCAGGGGCAATGCACCTTCAGTTCTGAGGCCAGAGGGGCCTAAAGGTCCCATCCTACCAGACTCTCCAGGATTAAGTACAAAGTAGGGTCACCTTCTTGTATAGGTTCAGGATATCAGGAAATCTCCTTTTCTTGGGCTCTTTAATTATAGAATTTATTTTCTGATACCAAAGAGGTGAGCATACTCCTTTTTCAAAATAAGCAAACAAGGTCTTTTCAGGCAAAACTCATGTCCATATTAAAAGTGATGCACAAGTGGAGCTAGAAGCGATTTTAGTGTCGATCAAGGATACATTTGTTAAGAAATCTGCTTGGGGTTTTCCCGATATGAGGACAAGCACTGTCTACCATGGACCATTCATCTCCGTACTCTGCAGTACGGCTTTCCATCTAAGAGACAGTTAAGTGCTCATCATCAATCATAACCCTGTTTGAAGATGCAGATCGGTTACTTAAGGAGAAGCATTACTGGGCTGTTGCCACCAGCATTTTTATTAAAAGAGATGCTAATAACTCTGCCTCTACCTGCACACAACAAGCCCACTGCTATCAGCCTAGACTGCTTCTAAATATATGTGGGCTGGCAACTCCTAAAGATGAAATTAAAACCTGTGCTTTCTGTCACACCAGCATTATTTATCAAAATGACAATGTGGGGCTGGAGGGTTAGCTCAGTGGTTCCGGCGCCTGCCTTGCAAGCGCAAGGTCCTGAGTTCGATCCCGGGAAACCACGTACGATGCTGGGCGTGGAGATTCATGCCCACCAGCCATCAATACCACATACCACTGCCGGGCGTGGTGGCTCACGCCTGTCATCCCAGCACTCGGGAGGCAGGGACAGGAGGATTGCTGAGTTCAAGGCTTGCCTGGGCTACATAGTGAGCTCAGAGCCAGCTTGAACTACAAAGCGAGACCCTGTCTCAAAAAAAAAAAAAAAATGACAATGTGATTATTTTTCTTATAGCTTAAAATGGCATGTTGATGATAATTACTTCAATCTATTTTTTAGTACATCATGAGATGCTTGAATTGCTGATGTCATTTTGAAGTTAATCTTTTTATTTATATGCATAAGCCTCCTAGGGGTGTAGGGATTGGTCATTCATAAAAATACAAGCAGAAGCTCTATTCATAGACTATGTCAATGAGGAACAGATCCTCAATTTGGAAGGATGAACCAGAACAGGAAAGAGGACTTGCAAATTTCATCTCAATTTTTATGCTACTTTGTAGATTAACCTTCATGTAAATAAAGTTCATTGCTCCTTTTATTTGCATAGAAAAGCAGATCTCCTGACTTGCTAACTCTACAAGTTTATTTATTTAATATGCATTCTGTCTGTTTCCTTCAGCCAGAAAAAGGAAGCTTTTAGAATACAACATAAATATAAAAAACCTGAGGGTACAGAGGCCGCTTCAGCAAACACACCTTAACTGGTTTCTTCTTTGCTCAAACCATTGACAAAATATAGATGTGCTATAATTACATACTGAGTAAAAAAGCAAGAATGGTCTCTATTATGACCTAAGAGGGAAGTTATAACCTAGAAGAGTCTGGTACTTTCCAAGAAGTTAAGAGCTTCCATACAGGTGTGGCTTCCTATAGCACAACACAGTGGTCATAATAACAGATTTCAAGTTAGACAGACATAAATGCGAATAGCTGTGAGACCTGGGAAAATGTTTTGATCTCTAATCTCATTAACTCTACAGTAAAAACAGTCACATTTTGGAGAACAGTAGTCAAGATTAGACATTACATATACATGGCTAGACAACTTGCTGTCATGTACAGGTACCACATGAACCCACTCCACAAGCCTTTATATTGGTCACTTCCTGTAAAACACCAACTATTTCAGGTACTGAAAATGCAGAAGGTCTTCTTTCCCCAGGGAGAATGTACACTGCGGTTTTATGTTAGGTGAAAAAACTCCAAAGAAAAATTGGCCAAACTGAAGAGATAGAAAGTACTAGCTCTGTGAGTGAGCACGGCTGAGGGAGCTTCTCCCGTGAGGCACACGTGGGAAGACACCTGAGTTACATGGCCACACAGAGACCGGGCCTTCTGGGTGCTGCGAGGGGGTCCAAAGCCCCCCAGGAAGGAACACAGGTGCAAAGAATTCAGGCTGAAGAAGGCCGAGAACATGGGGAAGCAGAACAGATGACAGTCGGTTGCCAAAGCATGGAGAGTTTTGTAGGCGGTCTAAAGGTTTTGGTTTTTTCTTTCAAAAGATTAAAAAAAATGTGCAGCTTTGAGTGGAAAAAAATGGTATGATTTTTCATGGCTTCTAAAATGAATTCCTGATTGCTTTGTGAGGTTAAAGTTATAGCTGAAAATGGCACATCGATGACAATTAATTTCAATGACCCCACAAACTGGAACTTTTAGTTTGGTTTTGTTTCCTTAGAGATAAGTGGCTTCTCCAGACTTTCGCAGGCCTAGGGCACACACGGCCGCCCCACCTCTCCTGGGCAGAGGAATGGCAGAATGTGCAGATGGCCAGCCAGGAGTCAAAGTCCAGTTTACTTGCCTTAGGCAAGCAAGACCGAGATCTGTGCCCAGCAAGAGATGAAGCAGCTGTTGGCTCACTGTGTTGCCTCCTCCACTGTCTGCGCTGTAAAAGACTCTTAACACCTGTACAGGGGAGATGATGAGAGGGAAATGGGTCGCTCTATTATAGGTAGAAAAGCCAGCTGGACATATGTAGGCAGATAGATAGGACTGGCCCTTGAAAAGAACAAAAAACCAACTTGGAGGTTACCGCTGCCGGAGAAAAGCTACCCCACCCATATAAGATAAATAGCTCATTGAAATTCCAAACAAGGAGCCATCAGATATTCTAAAGAAGGCTCCAACCTCCTGGGGTAAAAGGCTGACACCTTAACCCACCTCCCCGGAAAAGAGTTACAGTCAAAATTCCTGTTTGATTGTTATAACCTATCTACCTTTTTAAAAATCTCATTGGTGGCCCCCACTTTTGAACCCAGCCCACCTCGTGATTTTGGTCCATAAAATCCCCCTAAAGAAAGCAATCCTGGGGTCACCCACTTTCCGGGGCCCCCCTTCTGACTCTTTTAAGGCAGAAGCTTTCTCTCTCAATAAAAATTTTCCTACTCAAACCTCCGTCGTTCCTAAAATTCATTCTTCAATTTTTAGAGAACACGAACTCGCGTTTCAGCTGGGGAGTTAGGCCTTAACTCTCCTGCGTCAGTGGGTTACCTACCTTTTCAGGCTCCCCTTTCTGCCTCTCTAAGGCAGAACCTTTCTTTCTCAGTGAAATTTTCCAACTTGACCCTCCATTGTTCCTAAAATTCATTCTTCAATTTGAGACAACACGAACTCGTATTTCAGGCTGGGAGCTAAGACTTGCTCCCTACTACCTCTATTCAGTGGCCCTAACACTGGGTCGTAGAAAGGCTAAGTGACTTGCTCATATCTACATGGTTGGTTGGTAGCCAATTCAGCCCTCAGACTGATGTGTAGCTTCCTTAAACTCATGCTGTTAAGAACCAAGATCGTCTGTATTTTGCTATGGTGGTATTTCCATCCTTATCCATTTTCTTATGTTTTGGGTCTCTTACTCGCCTACAGAAAACAGTAATTTTGAAATTGTGTCATGAAATTAATAGAGTTAACATTTCCAGTTAGCATAAAGATTTCATTATTTAACATAACTATGAAATAGAATTGTATTTTCATAATAATCATGTTCCCTATAATTTGATTGTACCATTTTCTAAAACAGTTTCAGAGCTACCCATATTAATAATACAATAACAATGC
>PVIC010039566.1:0-17068 GCA_004025085.1 Thryonomys swinderianus
TTCTGAGTCTGGAGGAATAGCGGCGAGAGGCCTAGCATTGCCCGTGCCCCAGGAGGCTCAAAGACCAACTTGTGGATCAGAAGAGAATGACTCATAATACTGGGCACACCTAGAACTTCCTGAAGAAACCTACGTGCAAAGAATATTGGGAAGTCAACCCAATTGCTTATTTTCTATAGGATTTAAGTACTTGTACAAATCAAATCACAAGTGAAGTTGTCACAAAGATCACAAAAAAGTATGTTACTGTCCAATACAGCGGTGCATGGTTAAAAATCCCAGCACTAAAGGAATAAGTTCAAGCCTCACCTAGACAACATAGGGAGACCTTTCCTCATAGTGAAAAATAGAAAGAGCTGGAGGTATCAGTCTGTGATACCACATCCCTGGTCCTGACTCCTAGTACTAGAAAAAAAGTACAATTAAATAAGTATAACTGTCACTGATTAAAATATATTTGTACATTTCTCTCCACTTGCCTCTATGATAAAGTGATTGGATAAAAATCAAGAAGAGAATTAAAGTGCACATCCTTATTCCAGAAAATAGAAATAAACCCACGTTATGCCATTCTGTTTCAATAGATAGTACAAATGTGTAGGGAATAATCATTAGGAAACTAATGCTCTGTATGAAAAGAATGAAAGATTTAGGACACTGCTGGCCTAACCACTATAGGAATCAGTATGGGGATTTCTTTAAAACCTAAACATAGAAATTCTATTTGCCTCAGATATTCCCCTTCCAGTTAGCTTCCCAAAAGATTTTAAAACATCATTTAATTAACTTAATAAGAACTTGGTAAGGGATGGCTTAAAATGGGACTATCAAACAAAATGTGTGGATATAAACACTGACCCAGAAGGCTGCATCTGATCAAATGAGTGAAGAAGGAACTTTCACTCTTAAGAAGGAATGTTAGTTATTTTTTGCTTGGAACATGTCACAGAACTCATCTGTCAGTGCTGTTTCTCAGAGATCCCGGAGGATCTGGGTGCCCTAGGATGGTCACCGACAGCTTCAACCTGAAGTTCTTGTCCCACCGTGAGCACCTCTGCTACATGGTCTCCTCCTTTTGTTTCTGGAGATATGCAGCCATCTTAATACCCACTACCCCCAATTTTATTAAAAAGAAAAGAAAATGTATGTCTCAAGTTATGAATTTTTTGTTTTGTTTTGTTTTGCTTTTTGAGACAGGGTCTCGCTTTGTAGTTCAGGCTGGCCCTGAGCTCACTATGGTGCCCAGGCAAGCTGCTGCAAACTCAGCAATCCTCCTGTCTCTGCCTCCCGAGTGCTGGGATGACAGGCATGAGCCACCACGTCCGGCATTGTGGTATGCGGCATTGATTGTTGGTGGGCGTGTCTCCACGCCCAGCATTATATGTGGTTACCGGGGATCGAACTCAGGTCCTTGCGCTTGCGAGGCAGGCGCCGGAACCACTGAGCTAACCCTCCGGCCCTATGAATTATTTTTGAAATTTAAAAAATCACATTGCATAGAAGAGGAGAAAGTAGAGTGTGAAATACTTTGTCTCTAAAACATAATGTGCTAATAAGAATATGTTAATAGGAACACAAGCTTTTCAGTGTTTAGGGTAAGAGACACACAGTTTTTATTTAGTATCAGAAAGCTAGTTTTTATGCAAGAAATGAGCTTCATATAACTCAAACAAATATTGGCGGGTTAAGAGTAAAATCTATGAAAATCTTTGTGTTAAATGAACAGAACCAATAGCTAACAAATGATTGATTTATAAAAGAAAAAATAACAAAGAATCCTTTACAAATGTGTTTATTTAACTGAAAAATTAAGGGAAAATGCTTTGTTGTTACAAAACAAATAGTCATCATAAATGAGTTCTTTGATGTGTAAAGTTATTTCAGAAATGCTCAGAAAACTAAGAAACTGTAACCTACTGCCTACTAGTGACACATTTAAGAAATGCTTTCAGGCTTGCTTTTACAATGCCTTTGAAAAAGAATATAATATTAAAAAATAAAGTAAGCACTTCCATTTTATTACAATAAATGGTTTTCAAGTTCTTACTAAGAAAGTTTGTTTTGTTGTTTTGTTTTGTTGCCTGCAGCAGGTCTTCTTTCTGGTGCCAAAAGGCAAAATTTGAACTTTTAGGGAACAGTTGGAATATATGATGAGGTGTTACATTAAAAATATGTATCACAGTAAAAGACACATTACCATTAACCCCCTTCAAAGTACTCTTCACCTCGGGCCGGAGGGTTAGCTCAGTGGTTCTGGCGCCTGCCTCGCAAGCGCAAGGACCTGAGTTCGATCCCCGGTAACCACATATAATGCTGGGCATGGAGACAAGCCCACCAACAATCAACACCGCATACCACAATGCCGGACGTGGTGGCTCACACCTGTAATCCCAACACTCAGAGACAGGAGGACTGCTGAGTTCGCAGCAGCTTGCCTGGGCACCATAGTGAGCTCAGGGCCAGCCTGAACTACAACGTGAGACCCTGTCTCAAAAAGCAAAAAAAAAAAAAAAAGTACTCTTCACCTCATACTTAATTGATTCATAGGCCTTGTCATTTTCTGATTATTTCTGATAGTTCTTGGAGTTCACCTTTGAAAACAGTTACCATTGAGGAGAAATTCACATATCAGAAAGTTAATTCATTTAAAGTGCACAAAGCTAGGGCTTTTTGGCATTTTGGTGGGGAGCTGTATTTACAGAATGTCACCAAGATCTAATTTTAGAACACCTGCATCATCCCAAATTTAGACAAAGTTGATGACAAACACAAGAAGAATCTGCTCAGAGAAAGATGTGCTCTTTTCCTTCCACCTATTGCGGGTTCCCTGTCTCTTTTTCCACAATGTCTCTGACTTAGATGAGTAGCTACAGTCATTATCAGCAGTTTGTGAGGCCCAAATAAGGCTGCATGTGATGGATGCATAAGGACAGTAAAAGAAAGGGTCCTTCTCTCATTCTACCTCTTGGAGGAAAACCAACAGCACTTTAAAAGTGATTGATTTCAGATAAATGATAGATGATGATGAATAGATGGATAGATAGGCCATAGAAAAAGATAGAGATACAATGATGTCTACTTGTTCGCTGGTAAAACTATTAGTTCTTATTTCACTATGCTCTGTGCTTATTGTGTGGAATCTTCTTGACATTCCAAACTCTTGAAACCTTTAAAATATACTTCCTCAGAAGCACCATGCAGACTATTTTTTGCCAGTCCCTTTGGGTCTCCTCCTTTCTCTCCACAGTCTCATATGTCTTTTATGTTTGAAGTCTTACACAAGGGACAAGCTCATTCCTGCAAAGCACTGCTATAAAGATAGGACACTCCAAATATCAGTTCATTTTTGACTACTGGCTTTAGGGTTTTCTGTAAGTCCAATTGTCTGGGGGACAGGCACAAGGTAGAGTTTGACATACAGAACATTCCGTACCGAAGATAGGAACAAGGATTTGGAGGTAAAGAATGTCCCCCAGAAAACAAGTGCAGCCTCCAAGCATCCTGGCAAAGAACTCAGAAGGTTAAGGTTCTTTGGTGCTATACTGAGTGAGACAAAAACAGCCATAGGCTTCTACAGCCCTAACACTCCCTCGCTGTGAGTAGCCTAGGGATGGATGACACCATTTCTGCAGCTGAGAAGAGCACTGGGGGTGATGACGACTGTCCCACCTAACGGGACAAGCCCTGCCTTCAGAGAGATTGTGCATGCTGTGCAGTCCACCATGCATAACCATCGGGTTAACTCCCTCCTGTCTGCTGGGTACAATGCTTGCAGAATGCCTGGGGACCTCTTTCCCATGACATGACACTAAAGGCAGCAGCACCAATCTACAGTCTGCTCTGGCTGCCTCAGAGGCATCTCGGGACTTCATCTGCTTTTCATCAGCATCGGTTCACCACACTCACGGCAGCTCCAACCTTGTAGAACACTAGAGCTCAACTGGTAACTCACCCAGACCTTTGCCCTGAGGGTCTGAGCTAGGCACACTATTCTCCTCTTATGCTGGGACTGCTGTGCCTATGTACTGGTCCTCGCAGCTTGGCCAGGGCAATCAGCAGGAGCCAAAGTGGATCATCATGTTCTTTCCTCCCCATTGTATGAGTAGCTCCATGTCCTCCAAGGACCAGGTGAGTCAAATCCCTGGGCAAGATGGGGACTTTTCTCCTTGCATGCTGGTTCGGGGGCATAGCCAGAGCTGCCTAGACAGTACTTATAGCTTGTCATTCAATGGGACTCTGGCTATGACCCTTGAAGAGCATGTGTCCCTTTTAAAGAATAACTTCTATCTCCAGAGTAAGAGTTGAAAGAACGAAGCAAAGTCTCTCAGTGGATCAGAGCGTCTGTACTGAGATCTTGCCTCGGTGTTTCTTCTCCACTGTAGGTAGGTGTGACCCTCACCAGAGCCTCACTTTCCACATGACTCATTCCCTAACCCTCTGCCAGCGTACTGTCTAGTTAAGAGGGGACACATGGAGCCCAACCGGCGGATGCCATGGTCACGGGCCAGGGGTCCCAGTTCTGAAACTTTCTTATTGAATAGTATATGTCTATGAGAAATTTGTAGACAAAAATGTCCCCAGGGATGCGGTTACAGGCAGGTCCCACTCTCAGTACTTGATGACATCTCATTCTAATTTCTAATTGTTAGAAGTACGTTCACTTACTCACTCTTCATTCAGCGAACTCTGTGATTCAGAGTGCATGGCTGGACAGAGCGGCATAACCTTTCCTCAGGAAAGCAGAAATCTTGGCCCTCTTTAATGCTCTGATGAGCAATTTCACTTTCAGGTTGTAAGGACAGGCACAGAGAGCCCAGTGAGGGCGTTAACTCCGTAATTGTAGAGCACAGAACAGGAACAATGAGCAGACTTCCTTCTGCCTCTTGCTCAGCGGTTGCTCTGTCTTGTTCAGCCCTCCCACATCGTGGATGCCACTCATTTAGCAGGCCGCATGGACCCTGAGCTGAGCGCCCACTGCAAATTCAAATCAGCTCCAAGCCCTGGAAACCTCACCTCTTCTGACAGGAAATAGCACTTTATCTTGTGAAACTACATCTACCATGGAATTTATTTGTTCACTTTTGAATTTTTGCTCTATGTTACAAAGATGTTTTGAAACATAGCCAATTTGACCAGATGCTTAAAAAGAGTAATCTAACTATATGGGTAGCTATACTGTATAAATAGCTATTATATGTTTTTGAATTTTTTTTTTTGACACCAGGGTCTCACTTTGTAGTTCAGGCTGGTCCTGAGCTCACTATGTAGCCCAGGCAAGACTGGAATTCAGCAATCCTCCTGCCTCTGCCTCCTGAGTGCTGGGATTACAGGTTTGAGCCACCAAACCCGGCATTTGTGGTATGTGGTACTGATTGCCAATGGGCATGAGCCAACATGCCCAGTATTGTTGATGTGTTTACTGGGAATCGAACAAGGGAACTTGGGCTTGTTATGCAGGCACTGGAACCACTGAGCTAAATCTCCGGCCCTTTACCTGCAATGTTAAGAACACCATTTTAGGAGCCGTGAATTAAACAAAGGAGACAGAATGCAAACAGGGTGTGGTTCTCCACCCACATCTCTATGTGTTTATCTCCGTGTGTACATGAGAGTGCCTTATGGCTATGTACATGTCTCTGTATGTGTATGTGTGCTCCTGTGCATGCTGTGCATGTGTGCTCACATGTGTGACTGGGTGGGCATTTATCAGTGTGTGTATGTGTCTCTGTATGTGAAAGTGTTCCTCTGTAGGAGCACATGTGTTTGTGTGTGTGTGAAGAATCAGTGGCTTTCATTCCAACTGCTTTAAAAAGTTGATGGAAAATGTACAATAATTTTGTGGGAAAAATAACATGATAAGAATAAAAAAGTGAAAATCCTTTCTTTTGGACAGTAGCAATCACAGAATAACAAAAAATGATATTTTGTCCAATAGAACTGGTTATTCGTGAAATAAATCTCTCCAAGATTCTATCCTTTTTCCATTCCAGACTTAACAAAATTTAAGTAGAAATGAAAAAGTATTTTCTCTGTAACTGAAAAATTGGTTTCTGTAATAGCTTTCGTCAGTAATGAAATGGCAAAAGTTAACCCAAAAGTGATTTAAAATTTTATAGACTCAAATGGCTAAATATGAAATTACTTTTTAGACCTGTAAAATCTTACTAAGGGCTTTGTTTGCACCCTGCAAGCAGAAGGACACGCAGGAAATGTTCACAGCGGACCCAGTGATGACTAATGAGTGACAACAATTTAGCAATTACCGAAACTGCAGTACCCTTCCTCTGGTATATCTTCTTCCTAAGCCCAGTGGCCAGAACACTCTGAACCATGCAAGGTGGATTCGCAGAGCCCTGTGATCAGAGTTAACCTTATGCTTCACTCTTCTCCTCTCTTCACAGTCCCGTCACCTTCAACCCCAGACGGACACACAGCAGTTTTCCTGTGGGGTCAGCGTTCCAGGCTACTTTGGCCCATGGCCTCTTTTTATGACAAAGAAATAAGGGATCGAAGGGTGTTGCCTGAGTGGTGTCCAGAGGTAGGGAGATTTTTGAAGTTTTAAGTAACTCATCAGGAGGGGCAGCAGAAATAACGTGAGGGGTTTGATTATATGCGGAGAAATTGACCATAGTTGTAAATATCTCAAGTGTTCTCAGTGTTGAAGAGAATTACAATGTGGAAAGGCAGCAAGTGAATAAACACCATGGTACTGCACCAGATTCGGAATTACTGGTGTGAATTCACAGAAAGCTACCAAAATGGCCCAGTGACTATGTATGCATGCACGTATATAGTGTACTCCCCAGCTCTGCCTCTGAAAGGGGACAGCCTCAGCCCACCAGGTGGCAACCCCTGCATTCAACTGTCCACAAAGAAGCAAAAATTCTCAGAAAGGTGGGTGATTTTAGACATGAACACAAAACACAAAGAACATCTAGTACATAGCATATGAAAAAGAGCTCAAAAGATGTTAGGAGCAGGTTGAAGTGACCAGTAGATAATTTAAAAGGATGCCTTGCAGCTAAATGCAAGCATATTGAATATCAAAGTAAGCTTGAACAATAAAGATGGTTTACATGTTAAATAAAATTTTTAAAAAAAACAGTAACCTACATTTACTTCAAGAAATAACTGAATTTTTATAAGAAATAAGGTTCACAAATAGCCTGTAATTATTCATACAATATGTATTAACTAAAACATCTTCTTAAAAAGGCTGTTTTAGCATGAAAACTGGGAGAATCCACCTTGGTTCAATGATCCCAGTGAATGTTACCAACAGTGAACAAAATGCCCATCACACGTTTCCTGACAGAGGTCAAAACACATTGTTAGTCCCTGAGTTGTAGCATATGGATCTCATGTAAGTAAATGACAAGGAGACCCAGTCTGAGGACCTTTCTACAGGATCATGTTCTCTCAGAGGACCACTGTCACGGAAAGGCTGGAGAGCTTTTCCGAAGTGGAGGAGACTACAAAGACAGGACTCCTCCGTGAGTCTCAAAGACCTCAGCTGGCTCCTTTACCAAGAAGGACATCATTGAGACAATGAAAATCTAATGTGAATGTAAAGGTGTCTGGGATTTAGAACACAGTAATGCACTTGCATGGGTTTTCTCACTTTAGTGGGTACATGGTGCTTACACAAGGGTTTGTCTTTGTTTCCAGGAAATACACACTGGAACACATGGAACTCACAGGGTGTCGTGATCCCACATTACTCTCATATAATGGTAGAAAAGAAGTATGGGCTATAACATTTATATATATTTCATTACTTTAAAAATAACTTCACTGTTAACTTGTGTCATATACTGGTACAAATTCCCCAATGTTATACGTGATTGTGAGATGTATATAAATTGTACCAATAAAGAATTCAATTAAAAAATAACTTCAGTGAAAAAAATAATGAAAATGTGTTTCTCTATAACAAAATTTTAAGTTTATCAATAAAGCTGCAACAAAGGAACTACTACAATATAGAGTCCAAGAAAAAAATGAAAGTGTACTCTAGGAGAGCTGTGAGTTACAAAACAGAATCATGAAGAAATCACCAGGTAAGCATGACAGTTAATCTAGGCTTAGATGGACTTTAAAACAACTAAATATATTTCATTTGGAAGTTAAAAACAAATCAGGGCTAAAATTCTGTACAAGTGATAGATGTAAATAGTCAAAACCCCTTTCAATATTCCAGAGGAGGCTAAAAATGTCTTATTCAAACCTTGATGAGCATATACATTTTTATTTTTACTATTCATTATTTATTATTACTGTTAGTATTATCTTGTGGTACTGAGGATTGAACCCGGCACCTTCACAGTGGCATACCACCTCAGCCCATTTTGTTTGGAGACATGTTCTCTCTAAGTCCTCTCCTTGCTCAGGCTGGGATTGAATTTGAGATCCTCCTTCCTTCCTCAGCCTCCTAGTGGGCGGGAATTAGAGCTATTCATCCCCACACCCACCTAACATTTGTATAACTATTAAAAAGTGGGAAGGCGGCAATATAACTTTTCCATTAAATTGTAGTACTTACATGGAACCTGGGAGTTTCAGGGATACTGGAGGGAGGAACTGAGTGAAAGGGAGGTTTGATTGTCTTTGCGTCTTTGAGCGCCCCCTGAATATCTGCAGAGGCAGATCTCGGAGATATGAGCCATTAACTTGGTGAGGGAAACTAAATATTGGCGTCTCTTAATCACTCATTGCCCCTTGAATAGAAGAAATGACACTGTCCCAACGTTTACTTACTCTTTTACCAGTGTATAAATTTTGAGGACTAGATCACGGGTTCTACTCTGAATTGTTCCTTGGCACTCTCTTAAAATTCAATAATCTAGAAACAATGACTGCAGACCATCATGTTAACTTACAATGAATACTTAAATTGCCATTATTATTTCATTACCGTTATTGTGATTCAGTGTTATAAATTCTTCACGTTCTTATGTACCAGTTTCATTTTGTACTTATTTTCTCTGTGTTTTTCAGTAAGTACCCTCTCACAAATTACACAAAACCATAATAACAAAGCTCATCAGGCTTCATTGTTTTCACTTATAACACATCCAAACTTCAAGCCAGGCTTAGTTACTAGCCATTGTGCATGGGCCTTTTGTATAATTTCCCATTCATCTATGTTTGTTGACTCACCACATTATTTCATAACATCCATCCGCTGTCGAGTTATTCTTTCTCATTTTCTCTCCCAACTTTAAATCCTAAAAGTCAAACTAATAAAGGACTAAGTAAAATATGTTTTTCAATGCCTGAGAAATTTGTTGTTTTCTAAAACCCATTATTTTCTGTAATTTTACATGCGTTTTTCTGATTGAACTTGTATTACATATTTTTAGGAAAATAATTCAAACTGTGTTTTTATAAACTTTCATTGTTTTCTTCTATGAGGTACTTGATGGGATCACAGCAATCTATGTCATGACTGCGAACAGTTTGTGCCATGCTAACGATGCTGTGTATACCTGTGTGCCTTCCTGTGCTGTGTATACCTGTGTGCCTTCCTGTGCTGTGTATACCTGTGTGCCTTCCTGTGCTGTGTATACCTGTGTGCCTTCCTGTGCTGTGTATACCTGTGTGCCTTCCTATGCTGAGGACTCACTACTGCTAGCCATGGGGCCTCCTACATGTGTGTGACTTCCTGTGACAAAAGCTTAGCCATATGCCTGGGCACTGCAGTGTCGCGAGCAGGAATTTGATAAGGAGACTCAGGCCTGGGTTGCTCTATCCAAACGATCTTTATTGGTAATAAAGTCTAATAAACCATAAAACAGGTAGCTTCATAGCACACTAAAATGAATGTCAAATCCCAAGTAAAATATCCCTGGAAAGCCTGGCATATCAAATATGAAATCACTACACAAGTAAACAAAGTAAGTAACATAAGGTCAACCCAAGTAAATCCCATCACCCAAAACCTGAGTTTTCCTACCACCCTCGACACCAGGTTCGGATATTCTAGGCCCCCGGTGGAATATACCAGTTTCACAGGTGATGGTCTTTGATGTGGTCGCGAGGAGTCAGGCGTTCCTCGGGCAGTACCTCAACGTCCTTGGGGGTGTCTAGCCGTCAGTTTTTGTTCAGTCTCCTTATATCCTGCATGCTTATCAACTAACTGCACTCCTGCGTGTCGAGCGTGCACAGTCTTAGGTCCTATGATCTTATCTCTAAACACACATTTTACGTTCTATATCCTACTCTCTACATTCCACACATTTTACTTTCTATATTCTACTCTCTACCTGCAGTCACTATCGTGCAATAAAACCATCAGGAAGAAGAGCAGAAAACTATGAGTGAGACTGAATTTCTATCCAATATAACTAGAGACATGAATAACAAAGCAGCTGAAGTAAAATTCCTCACATACCAGGCTGGTGAAAATTAAAATATAACTACATTGTCATAGCAGAACTGAAACAAGCGCCCCTGCTGCTCAGAGCAGTGCAAATCGGTACGACCCTGGGAAGAAAACTGGACGATCTTTGGCAAAGATTACCTCTTGACCCCACATTTACACGTCTAAAAATCTACTCTGAAATACTTTAATAATACAAAAGTTGTGTTTGCAAGGTTAAGCAATGAAGAATTTTTTGTAAATGCAAAATATTGAAAACAATATCCGTATATAGAAGAATGGTTGACTGAACTCCGATAGGTTACGTATGTGCAGTGAACTAGTGTGCATTTCCTGAAAAGACCAGCACGATTTCCATGAGCAAATGTGGGATTATTTCTAGTACAGATGCGTGCACGTGCACACACATACACACATACACACACACACACACACACACATTAGAAAGCATTAAAAAGATATATACTAACCTAATAGCAAAAATGGCAGCCGGGCGTGGTGGCTCACGCCTGTCATCCCATCACTCGGGAGGCAGAGGAAGGCAGATTGCTGAGTTCCAGGCTTGTCTGGGCTACATAGTGAGCTCAGGGCCAGCCTGGACTACAAAGTGAGACCCTGTCTCAAAAAAAAAAAATCTTTAAAGAACTAGAAAATAATATTAAAATTCATATGGACTTGAAAAAAAAGATCATGATAGCCATCAAAGCAAGAAGAGCAAAGTGAAGGGCCAGAGATTTACCTCAAGTGGCACTGTTCATACCTTGCAACCACAAGGGCTTGAGTTCAATCCCCAGTACTGAAGAAAAAAAAAAAAAAGAGCAAAGAGAGAGGCATTGTGACACTGGATTTCAAGTTATACTACAAAATTGTACTTACAAAAACAACATAGTACCAGCTCAAAAATAGACATCTAAGCAGTGCAACTGAATAGAGGACACAAAGATAGCTACATGCAGCTGTGGGCTTTCGATTTATAACAAAGAAGCCAAAATATAAATTGAAAAACAAAGCCATTTTGAGTAAATGGTACTGGAAAACTACCTATCCATATGTAAAAGATCTGAATTTGATCCCTTGCCTTCATTCCATAATAAAGTAAAATTAAAATGAGTCAATAACATAGGTATAAAGACAAAACCTTTTAAAGCCTTAGAAGACAGCACAGGAGAAACACTTGAAACCATAAACACAAACAAAGATTTCCTGACTAGAACTCCAATAGCACAAGAAATAACAAGAATCAGCAAACAGAATTACATAAAATTAAGCAGTGAAAAAACAGCCTATAATATACAAAAACAACAAGAAAAACCTTGTTTCCCCAAAAAACAAATACTCAAATTAAAAAATGAACTGAATAGACATTGCTCAAAAGAAGTACAAATGACCAATAAGTTTATGAAAAACTGTTCAATATCTTTAGCATTAGGGAAATGCTAGGATGTCAAATCAAAACTATATAATCACAAATATGAAATTAACAAGCCTTGAAAGTACATGAAAAAAATTTTAAATGAAGTTAATGCAACACTACATCATTAGATCTCATTTGAACCAACGAAAGTAGGAATATAATTGGGACAGACTTTGATAGAAAATTAATCCAGACTACTGTTTCCTATACAAATTGAATGCCTTTTAGTGCATTTTAAAACAGTACTTCAGGAACACTGAATTTGGGAGATCTATATGTAATATTTAAGTTAACCGAACACAAAAAAGATAAATTTGATGCAGCAGGATAAAACTTGGCACATACTGCAAAAAAAAAAAAAAAAAGTGGCAGAGAAATGGCCTGTACACAGGAACAGGGACAGGATAGCTGCTCCTGACAAATGAGCTGATTTACCCCCTTCCAATATGCTTTGAGAAGTTTGTAGAACTCCTACTGAGAAACGACTGAACTCCATCTGCTTTTCATCTGCGTTAGCCACCGGCAGCAAGCTTATTACAAAGCAAAAAATAAAAAAATACTTTCTACCTCACAAAGCCACCCTGTGTCATTTAACCTACGTCCTTTATGAACACACTTTGATGTGGCTTACCCTAGCATGACAAGAAAAGCACATGCAATAGACACAGAAGGAACAGTAAGGAACTGAATTCCCTAATGATGCCCGAAAGAAAGAACCTCATGCCTACATCAAAAATGGCAGCAGGTTAAACCAAATCTTAGCCCTCATCTCACTTCCTGCCTAAGAAAGGTTTCGAAAGACTCGTGAGTCAGCAGATGAGGCCAAACAAGTTCACAATAATTTATCAGAAGTTCTCTCAAAAATAAAGATTCTCTGGCTGACTATTGTATTTCCTCCTGTCTTTTCACTTTTGAAGGTCCTCAGAATCTGTTAGACTCGTCAGACTGAGCAGTCACTTTCTGTCTCACCTGTGTGTTGTGACGTCCAGGTTAGATCACACAGGACAGTTCTCACTAAGGCAGGAAATTATTTCATTTTTCAGGGAAGCCTCGCCTCCCTCAGAGGGAGAGGGAAACTAGAGCTTGGGCACTGGCCTTCTAAACTGCGCCGCAGACAGCCTCCTACTCACTCTGTTTAGGGTCCCGGTTACACCACAGCCCCCAACTCAGGCGCAGGCCCTGTTCAAGCAGGTGCACTGGCTTCAACCTGGGAGGCCACGCAAGTCCTCGGTTACTTCCCAAATACTGAATGAGCATGCAGACTTGGGACACAGGAGAGTCCAGTTCTTCATGTCACAGAGACAGGAAATGGATCAATAAAGCCACGGTAACAGCGGCTTTCATTGGCAAGTCCACAAGATGGTTCAGCATAGAGCAACTGGCCAAAGGGTCTGGAGGCTACGATAGGTGGAGTCACACACTCCCTCGGGGAGGAGCAGGGTGTGGGAGGAGAAAGCACCAAGGCCCAGAGCTTCCCTCAGGGGCTGTGAAGAGGCCGGGACTGCTTTGTACTGGGAAGCACGTCTCTAGTCTCTTTAACCAGTGAACTTTACAAGCAAAACAAACTGCAAAATGTAGCTGAGTTACAAAGCTTCGGTTTAGCTCACAGGATTCTTGCTGGTCTTATGGAGAATAGTTGAGAGAGAGAGAGGGCAACATGGAAGAGACTCTGTGGAGACATTGTCAAAGAGGGAGTGAATGCCTTTCAGGGATGGGAAGAAACTGCTTCGTTCTACAGCACCCTGAGGAGCAGGCGATCCTCGTGGGCAATCAGAGGACAGATGGTCACTGCTAATCAGAGGGATAAGTGTCTCCCGTGTGTCCTTTCTTGAGCCCAAGAAAACCACACAGGTGAATCTAAAGTTCCACTTCGGGCCACAAACTTCTTTTAAAATTCACCAAATGATCATTTTTCCAAAGTAATGATTAGCTCATTGTCGTTCATATGTGTCACAGAGAATTACAGCGCTTTTAGTGTTCAGATGAGATGCAGACTGTCCGTGGACTGCTGACTTTTAGAGGCACATTACATTGAGTTGTGACCCAGAAAAAAGACGCTAGCCTCGGAATTGTAAAATCTAAGTTCCGTTCCTGGCTCTGCAATGTGTTATTTAACAACGCCTATGTGATGACAAGCTCCTCATCCCGGAAACGGAGATAGTGATGTCTGTCTGGCCTGCCTGGCAAAACTACCATGAAGATTAAAATGTAAATCATGTGAAAATACTTGTGAAACAGCAAAGGTCTACAGGAGCAAGGTATTACAATGTTGTGCTTTCCTGTTCCTTTTAGAGCACATTCCCAGATCCTTTTAGAGAGCTCCCAGGTAGGAAACAGAAGGAAACCACATCGGATAAAAGGAAAGCTAAATAATAGCACTTTTTCAAGAGGAAAAAAGGATAATCACAGACTTTAAGCAGAATTAGAAATATATATGAATGTCGTGTTTCTAGATGTTTACAACGAGCCTGGCGAATGGACAGATGCATTGACCTATTCACACAGAGGAACCAACCTTTTTCATATTGCTTCTCTACAGGCAATCTTGTTATGGATGACGTCCTGCCAGAGTCTATTCTGCAAATCTTAGTAACACAACAGGTTCTGTTGGCTGCTAAACCTACCTGGTTTACAAATAGTCAAGCACTGAAATGGCAGCCAAATTTGTGTAGGTATTGGTACAAACTTTTTAGCGTAGTTACTTGCTCACCTACAAAAATCTGCAATTTGGTTCTCTAAAGAGAAAACCATTGTGTAAAACAAACACACACATTTAGAACCAGTCTCTTTAATTGGGTTCGGTTGAATGTAAACACTTTGGAAAAGATCACACAGAATTATTGTCATTGCATTTTGCCCATCCACACAAGGTCACCAAAGTTTGAAATGACTCCAAAGCTCTCACTGAAATTAAGGGGTCGTACCCTCACTGCTTTGTCTCTGGAGTCACCACGTGGGAAAACTCACGATTCCAGTGTAGCAAGCACAGACACGCCTTAAGAAATTCATCTCAGGTGAAAATATTGGCAATGGAGATCTTGGAACACACACACAGCAAGACCAGAGGTCAAGTCTTGGTAGAACACAGAGAAACTGACTTTATAATTTTCTCCTTCAAAGACATCTATGTAGATAATAATTCATCCTTATAATGCAATTGCTGAGCAAACTGTTTAATACATCATGATTCTGTGAGTGATATCCTCCCTTACAAATCGGTAAGACACAGTGAATGTCCTTTTAACGTTCCATAGACAGTCTGGTTCTCTTGTACAGTTATCCTTAGGGTAATTATGGAGCCACATGGACAAGGTCCTCATTGGGTCCTCACGTCATTCACGTGCCCTCCTCCTGATTCCCTGGCAGTCAGTGTGTTCGGGGCCACTCAGCAGGGTATCTGCTATGTGCCACCCACCTCTACTGGGAGCCAGCCTGGATTGACATAATTAGTCTAACTCATAATTGAGTCTTCACTGAGTCACTTAGTCATTTACCTCCCTTCTCCTACCATGCTAAAAAACATAGGTTTTTTTGCTAAAATATCCAATTTTATAAACAACTGTCATTCAACAATCTATGAATGGGAAAAAAGTATTTGAAAAAACTTACTAACATATTTATATGAATTTAAAGCAAATGTCTGTGTTTCATTTACTGGGAGGTAGTGTGGGAGGCAGAGTAAAATGCCACAGCCAGAACCCTCGTGTCAAACTCCAGTCCCCTGTGAGTCCCACGGCAGAAAGGTGAACAAACAACAAACCACAAAATGGGAACCTGGAAGAAAAGGCTGAGCCTGGACTCTTGCTACTTTGAGCAGCAGCAGCCAAAGGCCAAATACTCCACAAGCAGAAAGGGGCCAATCCCCCAGTCTCACTGCGTCTATATTTGGCACTGAGCCTTCACACCCACAATCCTAGCATGCATAAAACTGAGAGGTCCCACAATAATCCCTGTATTCAAAGATCCCATAGGGCAGGGCAGACGTCCTTAAATCCAAGTAAGTAAATCTGAAGGCCAATAATCCTAGTACAGTAATCTTTGCATTTCAGATCTCACTGGGCAGGGCAGATGTCCAAAGTAGGTAAATCAGTGGTAAATCCAAGTCAGTCAGTCTTTGGCAGTTCTGACAAAGTGAGATGCATTGAAATAACATAGCAACTGGATAAATACCTACATAAAAATTGCTTGTGCAGGGCCGGAGGGTTAGCTCAGTGGTTCCCGCGCCTGCCTCGCAAGCGCAAGGTCCTGAGTTCGATCCCCGGAAACCACATATAATGCTGGGTGGGGAGACATGCCCACCAACAATCAATACTGCATGCCACAATGTCGGACGTGGTGGCTCATGTCTGTAATACCAGCACTCGGGAGGCAGAGACAGGAGGATTGCTGAGTTCGAGGCTTGCCTGGGCTACATGGTGAGCTCAGGGCCAGCCTGAACTACAAAGTGAGACCCTGTCTCAAAAAAAAAAAATTGCATGTGCAATGTATTTTATTTTCCTCAAAAATAACTTTGAAACTTTATGAATAGTATAAAATATAATATATATTGGTAGTATATTAATTACTTTAGGAAAAAAATATATATACAACCAAATATGCTGACTGAAACTATCTCCTTTAGCAAATATACTTTTCAAACTGAGATGCCACAGTAACTATGGTTCCATTGAATAAGAAAAATTAAAATGTATGTATATTTACATACATTTTTTAAAGTTAAAATTTCTATTATAAATGTTCAGATAAGTCATGATGATATAAAGTTCATAGTGACCTCAGGTATTTGATTACATTATGAGAAACATAACATTGAATCATCAAAGGAAAAACATCAATATCATACATGATGAGTCTTCCTTGAGATATCATAAATATGGAATAGGAAGAGTGGTGCTGGTCCTTTCCCCTGGACTTGACATTGTGCTTTGGCTAGTGCTCTCTCAATAATGAAAGTACAATACACATATTTGATGAATTCAATTTATGACATTGTTTTCTATTTGAGTATTGTTAATGTACATTTTTTAATTGAATTCTTTATTGGGACAATTTATATACATCTCAAAATCACATGTAACATTGGGAAATTTGTACCAGTATATGCCACAAGTTAATTCTCATTTTTACCCATATTCCTACCCACTCCCCCCTCCTCCCCCCTTTATACATGCTCTTTTATTTTCTTTCTGTATCATATTTATTCCTTCCCCTCATCACATTCCCACACCAAGTTTCCTATAGAAATATTCCACTCTATAAAAGCTGTCCTACTT
>PVIC010039567.1:0-17074 GCA_004025085.1 Thryonomys swinderianus
AGGGCTTGGAACACAGAAGGGAGGAAAATGATGACTTGGGACATCTTGATTTTGAGGTACTTTGTGGACATCTAAGTGGTGATGTTGACTAGGCAGTTAGGTACAGTGGCATTGAGCTTAATTCTTTGTGCTAGATGGAAATTTGAGACACATGAATCCATAGGTGGTAGGTAAGATTTTGAGGAAGAGTGAAAAGAGAAGTATGTTCTTTCTGAGCCTCAGTGACCTCCCAGTAGTTAGAAGGAGTTGAGGAGACTAAACAAGAGCGGCCAGTGTGGTCAGGGTAGAACTCCAGACTGCTGCAGTGGGGAGAGTGCCAAGGACAAGGTCAGCGGCGCCGTCACACAGTACTGATAAAAACAGGAACTGGAAACAGGGCACATTGGGAGCCTTTCTTTTGTGCCTCTATAAAAACTATTTCACTGGAGCAATAAAATGGAAGTCAGGTTGGGTTTGTCTTTTAATAAAGTAGTCAGAATCAGGGAAATTTGTTTTATTTTTCTTTTAAGAGAGAAAATTTGCTTATGTATGATTCCTGAAAGGGAAGAAGGAGGAAGAATACCAGGCATTTGGCTTCAATGGGGCGGGGAGAAGTCTGTGTTAAACCTTTATTTGGGGGAGGAGAATGGGTGTAGATGGAGCAGGAACAACTTAATATCTCCTCTAATCATTACCCAGTCTCACCCTGCTCAGAAATTTTCGTGCTTCCGTGGTGCCTGTAAGTGAAGTTCCAACTCTGCCTAGTATTGAAGGGCTCGGTAGTTTGTCCTAGACCCAGACCACCTCTCCAGCTTTACCTCCTACACTGAACTTTCTCTGTTTCACCTCAGTGCCCTTCTCCTTGGCTAGGATTTCTCTTCTTCTTTCCTACTCTTCCCTTTCCGCTTCATTTTAAGTTTTACTTGTCCTGGGCGGTTTTCATGACCATCTCGTTTACTGTCCTCTGAACACTCTCCTTATAGGCCTTATCTGTCTCCTACCTCCTCTAATTTGGTAGGACTTGTTATTAATTTTCATGTGTGTTTGCTTGCTGGGGTGGTGCTGAGGGTGCTCCTTTCATATATGCTGAGTTTGGGGTAAGAAGAATTTAGTTTCTTAATTAAAAAAAAAGACTGGGATTTCCTTTTTAGAAGTGGAAATTATCATTTATCCTGAGCCAGGGATTTAAAAAAGAAAAGAACAAAACAGCTACCAGCTCTTACAAAGGCTTTTGACCAGAAATATCATTTGCATGTTGAATTCCACCAGAGCACTGTGGCTGTTCTGGCCATGTGCGATTCCCCTCCTTCTGAATCCTCGTCCCTCAGGGCTCCTGAGTTGGAAGGTTCCTGTGGAGCCGCCTGAGGTTTTGCGAATGTCACCAGAACCTCATAGCCTGCTTGTGCATCCCCTGCTTCCTACCCTTACTCATCAGGCTCCTTTGTAGAGAGGCTTTGGGCTTTACTAAATTTTGTCTAAACTAAATTTTAGTCTCACTTCCACTACTTACCAGCTTTTCTAGAGCAAGATAGTTTGTAGAGACAAATTTGTAGACACGGGAAGTAGCAGAAGGAATCAACAACTGGGATCTCATCTTTTTAAAAAGCTTATTCACAGCATGAGAAACCACCAGCAGAGCAAAAAGGCAACCTACAGTATAGGAAAAAAGAATTTTGCCAGCTGTTTCTCAGACAAAGGGCTACTATCTAGAGTATACAAAGAACTTTAAAAAATCAGCCCCTCACATTTAAAGATCCAAATGGGCATCTGAAATGCACAGATGCTTTTCAGATGAAGAAGTAAGGGCAGCTAAGAAACATGAAGAAATGTTCAGTAGCACCGGTCATTCGAGAAGATGCAGGTGAAAACAGCAAAACAACACTGAGATTCCATCGCAATCCAGAAAGAGTGACTGCTACCACAAAATCAACAGCAGCAAATGCCTGGCTGGGCTGTGGGGAGAAAGGAACCCTTCCCCACTGTTGGGTATGGAGATTGGGGAGATCAGTGTGGAAATTCCTCAAAAACTAGGGTTAGGGGTCCCACTTGACCCTGCTATTTCCCTGCTAGGGACATACATGAAAGACTTAAAACTTATCACAGCAACATACATGCATCCCTGTTTATAGCAGCTCAGTTTGTAATAGCTAAATCTTGTACACAGCCCAAATACTCACCCACTAGAGGCTGGATCAAGAAGTGTGTTTTTTTTTAATGAAATGGAGTATTTCTCAGCCATAAAAAATGATAAATTTGAATCATTTGTACTCAAATGCATGTACCTTGAGGACATACTCATAAGTGAAATAAATAGGACACAGATGTGTAAATATCATATCATTTCTCTGATATGAGAAACTGAAGGTATAAATGAGGTTCAGAATGTATGATAGGTGTTGTGAAATACGAAGAAAATGTTCAATAGGGAAAGGGAAAAGAGGGGGCAGGGATAAGTAAAGAAGGGAAAGAAAACAATTTGATGATTTAAAAAAAGAATGCTTATGGATGTAGTGGGGTGGGGGATTATAGGGAGGGCAGGGGAATGGGAAAAAATGAGAATCAAGATGTGACATGTACAGGTACAAACTGTTAAGTGGTACAAATGTTGAATGTGCTTATAATGAATATATAAAATGTACCAATAAAATCAGTTTTTAAAAATGACAATAGCACCGGGCATGGTGGCTCACACCTGTAATCCCAGCACTCAGGAGGCAGAGGCAGGAGGATTGCTGAGTTCGAGGCTTGCCTGAACTACATAGTGAGCTCAGAGCCAGCCTGAACTACAAAGCGAGACCCCGTCTCAAAAAAAACAAAACAAAAATGATAATAGCTTTATGTGCAACCTATGTACATTCTCCTCCATGGTTTAAACTATCTTCAGATTACTTGTATTAATTCCTAATACAATATAAGCCTTTGGGCTTTATGAAAGGTACAGACTTTTGTTCCAAGAATTAGCATCTGTAAAAACTTCTAGCATACTGTCTGGCACTTATTAGGAAAACTAGAGATACACTTTTGCCCATATCCCCCTTTATACCATTTTTCCTGTGTTCCATAATTCGTGTTTGTTCAGAGTTGTCAGTCCTGTATAATTGAATGAATCAATATTTTTAAACAACTTAGAATTGAGCTTGGGGTCTAGCAAGCAACTGGGACTGTGTGTTAAGTCAGATACGGTATGTAGTTCTGCAGGAAGGAGAACAGGAAGTGTGCGAGGTTGACGTACGAACTTAGTCTCTTCTCTTTGAGGGCTTTTTTGCTACTTTTGTTTTTCTGGGGAGCCAAGTGACTGAGGTGCAATTAATTTCTATCCTTGGCACATTTTAGAATTGGCAGACATAGGTGAAGTAGCAAAACATAGCTATTCAAAACTCCTGGAATTTTAGTGCTTAAAAGCAAAACCTTGTATGTATTCTCAACTTTTAACAGTAAGTAGCAGTTAATAAAATAAACACTCACCTTTCTTCTTTTTGGTTTCAATTCCTTGAACCAGTGTTACACCACATATGGTAAATTAGAGTGCCGGGTCTGGAGTCCCAGCCTGGGTTTGAATTCTTTTATTTCTCATGTCAGTGTGAACCCAGGCAGGGTTGTACTCATGTCTTTGTGCCACATTTTCTTCATCTGTCAAATGGGGATATCCTGGGCCTGTACAGGGTTGCTAGCAGGCTTGCACAAGGCAGCACGTGCTGTGGCTGCACTGTCACACACAAGTGGTCAGTAAGGACAAACAGTCACAGCTGGTCATATGTGTTTGTGTTTTCCCTTTAGAACACAGTAGTGCCCTCTGTGTCCTTTGTCTAAATGTGTTCCGGTGTCTGACCTTTCTCCCATACTTGTTTTTTCTTGCAGTGAGGTCTGCCAGTCCTTGGTGACGCATAGTTCTGTACTCAGAGGAAGCTCACCACTCCAAAAACTGCATCTGGTCTCACGCAGTATTTATCATTCACGTCATCCTACCTTAAAATTTCAGAGACCTCACCTCAGGACATCATTTCAGCACTTCTCTTCTTTAACTAACCCTCCTTTACGTAAACCAAAACTTTCTCCAATTAAATATGGCTACCAGCCTCATAGGAATTTTTGGCCAGCGAGGTTGGCTGCGAGGCTCTTAAAACTTCGATATCTCATCCTGGGATCTGCTGTGGGTGGTGGCTATACAGCCAAAAAGGTGAGTTTAACTTTCCACCTTGTTTTCCAGTTAGGCCAGCATGTCATTTTTAAAGCATAGTAAAATATAATTGGAAGTGTAAACATCTGTTGTGTATTTTGACCATGTCCTAGATTGTTTTAAAGGTGCCAAGGTAAAGGTGCCTTCTGAGTCTTAGTTGTAATCCCAGGTGACGAAGATGGCCTGGAGAGAGCCGGGCCGAAAGAGATAGCACCTGGATTTGACTTTGAACTTGCCACTGAAGAGCAGAGACAAAGGGAGGTGGCAGCAGGTAGTCAGGGGCCACTTCCCCTAGCTGTGGGCCCTGCCACAGTGTCCCATGTCCCAGTCCTCTGTCCCACAGTGCTGTTTGATGCCAGCATGAAACCCACTTGAAATGGCAGTGTCTTTTGAATTCTCAAATTTTTCTACTTAGGAATGGAGTATTTATATATTTTATTTGCTTGCCTACTAAAATATTGATAGAAAAGTTAATGTCATGTAAATTTGTTTCTTAAAAGTTTTGTACATTGCCGGGTGTGGTGGGTCACGCCTGTAATCCCAACACTCGGGAAGCAGAGACAGAAGGATTGCTGAGTTCGAGGCTTGCCTGGGCTACACAGTGAGCTCAGAGCCAGCCTGAACTACAAAGTGAGACCCTGTCTCAAAAAAAAAAAAAAAAGTTTTGTACATTATACATAGGTTTTCATAAAGTTTTTTTCATTAGCAATTTTTATTTACATTTTTATATGGTCTTCAGTATATTTAACTGACATCTTTCCTTGTCTTTCAGACTTTTGATCAGTGGAAAGATATGATACCAGACCTTAGTGACTATAAATGGATTGTCCCTGACATCGTGTGGGAAATTGATGAGTATATTGATTTTGGTTTGTATTATTGGCACTAAAATACTATTTTCTGAGACATTTGTCTAAGAAAGAGAATATCTAGTGGTCCAATACTTTAGTACAGTTGCTGTCTTCCTTCTGGGACATTTTCTTTTCATTGCACATATTGTTTGTATGTGGTTGATAGTTTCCCTTTTAAAAACTACATAGCCTGAGCCGGAGATTTAGCTCAGTGGCAAGCACAAGTTCCCTGGTCCAATCCCTGGTAACCACATATAACAGTACCAGGCGTGGTAACTCACATCTGCCAGCAGTCAATACCACATACCACAATGCTGGGCATGGTGGCTCACACCTGTCATCCCAGCACTCCGGAGGCAGAGACAGGAGGATTGCTGAGTTGGAGGCTTGCCTGGGCTACATAGTGAGCTCAGGGCCAGCCTGAACTACAAAGCAAGACCCTGTCTCAAAAAGAAAAAAACAAATTACATAGTCACTGGGACTTTGGTTTCTCTTCTTTTATTGCCTGGCACATTTGTCAGCTTTTCCTTACTGCCAAGGAGCTTTTCTGAAAGTCACTGTCAGCATCGTACAGTGTAGCTGGGATGTGTCAACTGTGATTCGCTGAGCTCTCCTTATGATTGGTTACCTTGGTGACTTGTAAATTTTGTAGCCAAGTTTCTTGAGCCTGTTAGAATCCAGAGTGATTTCTTCCCTTGTTCAGACATGGACACCCTTTACCAATAAGGAGATGAGAGAAAAATATTTTTTGATAGCTGATTAAAAGTAACTCATGATAATCTTTTTAAATTTTTAAATTATTTTTACCAGTCCTTTTTTTCAAATGTTGTCTTAATTTCCTTTTAAAGTTATATGTGGAGGCAGAATTTCCACAAATACTTTTTCACAGTACTTCTTAAAGTTAAAACAATGCTATATTGACAAAGGCTTTTTAGAAAATGCATGTCTTCAGATTGCTTTTCTCATATTCACAAGGAGTACTTCTCAACTCAATACGTTCACCAGTTCTGTAGTCTAGAGGCTGAGCGCTGAGATCCAAAGCCGGCCTGCCTGGACTTACCTCTCGCTCCTGCACTTTCGTCCTGTGTATCCCAGGGCTTCATCAGTCAGTGGGGTAATGATAGTAGCTGATTTGTAGAGCTGCTCTGAGGATTGAAGAAGTTAATACTTTTATAGCCCTTAGATTCTACCATCAGATCCTTAGTTTTAATTTGATACTAATTTATGTGTTTTGGTCTTCTCCAGAGAAAATTAGAAAAGCACTTCCTAATTCAGAAGACCTTGCAAAGTTAGCCCCAGACATGGACAAGGTTGTTGAAAGCCTCAGCTTATTGAAGGACTTTTTCACGACAGGTAAGAACACACCTGTTTAATTTAAAATATTTAAGAACTTCAAAGGAAACATTCATGGATATATTTGTTTATTCCCATCTTTTAAAGTGAAACATTTAGTAAAAATGAAAAAGGTTGGGGGTTTTTTTCTCAAAAAGACAAATACAAAGCCTCCTTGCACAGCGGTTTTAATTTTTGTCTAACTCAGTAAAGTGAACATTTGTAAGAAAAGGTACATTTGGTTTTTAATCAGGGAGGGAAAAATATCACTTATTCTTGACAAGTAGATGAGACTTCCTATGTATTTGCTTTTCATAACTGATTAGAGCCAATATGGTGAGTTCAAAACAAAATTTAATATGATGGACCGTCATGACTAAAATTTATGAAGTTAGTCCTGGCATACTTGCCCAATTACTACCCTGTTGTGTTATAAAGCTGAGGTCTCGGTCATCTTTGTTTGCTCATTCCTGTTAAATTTTATATTTTCATTTCCCCTTTTGCTGGTTTTTCACAGGTCACAAATTGGTTAGTGAAGTCATAGAAGCTTCTGACCTACTTCTCTTGTTAGGTGTGTAAACAGATATTTTTGCTGACCTTAACATGCCTTCTCAATGCTTCTAATAAACTAGTTGCAAATAAAATTGCACACCAAATTTATTACTGCTGCTTATGCTGAATTGTAAAATCCCAAATCTATAGTAGGCAAACTCACTATCCTTTAGGTGGAAATAATAAAATAATTATTTTGTAATAAAACTAAAATTCCTAAATATGTATATCTAAGATTAAAGCTATTAAAAGAAAATTTGCTTCTCCAAAATATTTTCTTGGATTAGATTTGGTTTTATAATTGAAATGAAAAGTAATTTTAGTTTGTCTCATCTGCCCTGTCATAGTTGACAATTTAAGCTGTTTTTGTGTTGTATATGTAGTCTGCTGACAGTGACGCATGGTTAAACTGTAAGTATGTTCATGTAAAATAGCCCTGACCAAAGAGTCTTTCTTTAATGATAATTTCCAGTTGTATAGTTTTTAAATAGTTAAACATGGGTCCCAATTTTTGAATGTTTCCACATATTTTACCAGTAATGTTCCCTAAAATAAAAAATAAAAGAAATTTGATGCTTTGAACCTGAGTTGCTGTAAAATCCATTTATTTTGCAGTTGATTAGATATAATATGGAATTTGACTTAGGCTAGTGACATCTTTGGAGAATTTGAAGGACTATACATTTCTTTTTCAGGTTCACCTGGAGATACAGCATTTAGAGCAACAGATCATGGGTCTGAAAGTGACAAGCCTTATAGAAAGGTAAGTTAAAACAATGCTATGCATAGTAGTCTTGAAAGTTTTTTAAGAGTTTTACCTTTTTGGAAGATTTGAAAATGTTAACATAGGAGGAACAAATACACAGTCATCTGAGTAGATGTTTTTACTAATATTAGTATAAGATGTCATGTGACAATCCCGGAAATGTAGTGAGAGAATCCCATTTCCTTCATACAGGTCATGTGAGACAGTAGTTAAAGGTTGTCCCACAGGACAGGTTTGTTATTACCGATGTGTAGAAGAAGCTGAGGCAAACAAAACAAACAGTTTCGTTTTCCTCAGCACTTCCCAGACCTCAGTATACTCTTGTGCACTGTGAGTCTGAGAAGAGTCAGCAAGCAGAATTGATGAGCAGAATCCGCTTTCTCATGAACTGTTTTAGAACATCACAGGAAATAATTTGGGAAGCAGAACAAAGAAATAATTTCCATGTATAGTTTTCTACCTCTTTCACTCTCTTTCAGCTCTGTAGGGGATCCCAAATTTTAATTTTATTTGGAATTTTTTTTCTCTGACTTTTTAACTAATCTTTTGGAGAAAACTCTGAGTGTGTGCACGTGCGTGCGCACACACACATTTGCGTTTTCCTTTTAATTTGATCTTTCTTGACATGCTTTGCCCTGACATAGTTGCAGACAAAAGAACACTCTTGACTATTGATTCGTGTTGTGGGGAGTGGAGTGGGACAGAAACTAGGCTAACGTGCAACTTATTTGAACCAGGGCCTTAGGCCTTAAGGCAGGTAATGTTAATGTACAAAAATGAACTGATCTAACAGCAGAGGAAGAGCCTTGATTAGCGGTAGTATGGTTCTTGGAGTGACAACATTTTTGCCTAAATCAGTTGGAGGAGGTACGTGTGTTCCCTGCTCTCTGGTATGGTGTGGAATCACTCAGGTGAATGAGAAACTTCGTTCAGGTCTTGACCTATTGCTCCTAAGGCCTCGCCAAGGTGCCAAATGTACAATCAGTGATCGATTGGGAGCTCTGCAGCTGAAGCTGAAACAAGACAGTGAATCTTTTAATAATATTTACAGATTTATTCTATGCAACAGACATAAAAGTAATTTTACTGCTTTATGTAATGTACTTATTACTTGCTTAATGATAAATCCCCTATAGACTGTTTCCCTTTAACTTTTTCTTAATTTATGGTAATAATTTTGCCCATTAAAAACTGAGCAGTTATTTTCTCCTGATGATTTCTTGTAAATATTGAAACCAGAGCTACTTTTATTAGAGTTAAAGCAGATTATAATAATGCTAATATAAAAATTTACTATGCAAAAAAAAAAGTATCTCCCACCCCCACCAAGTGGTTTTAAGTGTTGATACACAACATTGTTTTTCTGAGACTTGACTGCTGCTTGTGATGCTTGAAAATAGTGAGCTACTCAGGCAAAATGCAGATAGATTGACCTGAGAAACACCCCAGCAAATTGACACCTGAATATAAGCACACAGGAGAGGCTTTAGTGCAACAGTAACCTCTTTGAAGCCACTCGACATCAAGTGCTGGTCTGACAGCATCTCCAGTTTAGCTGACAACCCTTTTGATTGGCTCAGTCTGTGTCTGAGAGTCCCAGATTTAAAATGGTGTTCAGGGTCTGCAGCAATCGTGCTTAAGTTTAATGGTTGTGAGGTTGCAGACAAAGTTTCTAACTAGACTTCTGTTAGAAATGTAAATGTAAATGCAAATCAGATTGCTTGAAAAGGAATGATAATTGAAAAACTTGTACAGCTAGAACTGAAATAAAGATTTGTTCTCTGAATAGGAGAGTACAGTAGAAGTGATGGGAGGTAAGGAAAGCTCAGACAGTTTGACTGGTCTCAGCCAGAGTGAGTGACACGTGAACTAACCTCATGTGGTCCTAGCAAGCGCTTCCTAGCCTGGATATTTGGGAAAGTTGCAATTGAAGGCTTCAGAAAGTCTGTGGAAGGCATGTATCTCTACATAGTGCTACACAGGCAGAGCAATCACTGGGCTTTGGTCTTACCTGGATTTGTATCTATTTAGTTCATGGGCACTAGTTATTCATGCTGTGCTAATCCAATGTTCTGATATATATTTTTGATTAATAAAACATTGAAAAAATAGTAAAAGCACTTTTTAAACCGAATTTGGACCACTTTGTGGAGGTCTGATTGACATACAATATAAACACATTCTAATAAGTGCTTTGTGCTAGTCAAAAGTCTCAACATTGTGCCCGTTGGAAGAATATATAAGAAGTAGCCCTTAAAGTAGATAAAGTAATATTCTTGAGACTTAGAGAACTTAAAACTTCTTGAACACAAATTGGAAATTGGAGTGATGAGCCTATTTTAGTAAATTAATGGAATCATTTATTTGTAAATCATCACATTTCTGCATATCAGTCCATATACTTAGTATATCATAGATATACTAACATTTGTTTTCTTTTAGTTTCTGTATGACTGCTATGATTTAGTGAAAATAGATTTACTGAATGAGACATTTTATTTCCTGTGCTTTTCTCCTGTCATGTTTCTTTTTGGTTGTAGGTATCTCACAGAAGAAGTAAGGAATGTGGCCATTTTGAACGTAACAAGCACATTTATAATTTTTAGAAAATAGTTAAAGGACTTTTTAAAGGGCCAGCTCTTAAAAAGTAGGAGTAGTATTCTCAGTGTAATTATGAGTTATGAGCACATTAATGTTCTTCCAACATATTACTTTTTTTTTTTTTTTTTTTGAGACAGAGTCTCGCTTTATAGTTCAGGCTGGCCCTGAGCTCATTATGGAGCCCAGGCAAGCCTCAAACTCAGCAATCCTCCTGTCTCTGTCTCCCGAGTGCTGGGATGACAGGCGTGAGCCACCACGCCTGGCACTGTGGTATGCGGTGTTGATTGTTGGTGGGCGTGTCTCCACGCCCAGCATTATATGTGGTTACCGGGGATCAAACTCAGGACCTTGCGCTTGCGAGGCAGGCGTTGGAACCACTAAGCTAAATCTCCGGCCCCCAACATATTACTCTTAATTCTTACTTCTATGGTTTATGCTGTATCTCACAACCGAAGTAACCCTCATCCTGTTTTCCTTCCACCTAACCTCCAGTCATCCTAAAGTATAGCTCAGTGGTAGCCTTCATGAATGCTGAGAGATCATTCTAATTCTGTTACTGATTATCTGCTCAGTGTTCCCAACACTTGCCATATGAAAAACACTGTTTACTTTGGTTTGTATTCTTACTGTTTAATAAACTATTTCTGCCACTAGATTTGTCTTCAGAGCACCAGGATAGTGTTGAGCTCTTAGCAGAATTAATTGATTATTTGAACTCGGCATAGAAAAGGCAGGTTTAAAGTGAATAAATTTGGTTGATCCTAACAGAGATGGGCCTAAAGATTTTTTTGCTCTGATTACCTGTGAATGGTTCTTGGCCTTCATATTTGGCAACTATTGAGAAGAACCAGAATGTAAAAGTGTTTTGTATGTTTGATACTATATTTTATTTGGAACAGAGCAATATTGCTTACATAGGATTTACATTTCTGAGATTTCATATGCAACAAATATAATAATTACTGGAAAATTAAATTCTTACAACCTGCACCATGAAGTAACTACAGATTTGGGGAAATTTTGAGTTCTCTGAGCAACTAGCAACTAACAACTATGCTTGGTTAGATTCTTAGACTCCAAACCACGTGTATACTGGAGTATTAGCATCAGAGGGGAAGAAGCAGGGAATATCTCCATGCAGAAGAGTAGAAGGAAAAACCTTACTTCATTCCATGATACTACCCACCCCCTTTTATGTCATTCAAGAAACAGTAAATGCTTTTAGTGTGTGCATATAAATGTACAAAATACCACTTATAGGTAACTATTTAGAACAAAGGAAATTCAGTTAAGAATTGAGGGCCGGAGATTTAGCTCAGTGGTTCCGGTGCCTGCCTCGCAAGCGCAAGGTCCTGAGTTCGATCCCCGGTAACCACATACAATGCTGGGCGTGGAGACTCACGCCCACCAGCAATCAATACCACACACCACAGTGCCGGGCGTGGTGGCTCACGCCTGTAATCCCAGCACTCGGGAGGCAGAGACAGGAGGATTGCTGAGTTCGCGGCAGCTTGCCTGGGCTCCATAGTGAGCTCAGGGCCAGCCTGAACTACAAAGTGAGACCCTGTCTAAAAAAAAAAAAAAAAAAAAAGAATTGAACAAATTTTGGGCAGGAATTTAGCTCAGCAGCATGGGACCTACCTTGCACGCTCCAGAGTTCAAACCCTGCTACCAAAAAAAAAAAAGAACTGAGCAAACTGTAATGTTGATAATTATTGGTAATAGTTGCTTTCTTCAACCTTAAAGTGATTTGTAGAAATTGTTCAAAGAGTGAAACGGGATATGGTATCTCTGGTTTGGAGCAAGTTAAGTAGTCCCAACTGGAAAAACCTAGTCCCTTCTGATTACCAGCAATAGTTTTCAGTTGGCTACAAATACCAGAGCACTACTGGGTGGAGAAAAATAGGAAGAGTTCTTTCTATCTAACCAAATAGCAGGATTTTTCAAACTCTGGAAGAGAGTTTAAGAGTATTTTTTGGGTAAACAGATAAAGAGACTTTTACTTTTGTAAAGCTCTTTTGCCAAAACAAAGTTACTACAAAACTTCTAAAGCAGGGATTGGGAAATTTTCCGTATAGATCCAGATAGTAAATGTCTCCTCTAGGTTTGCCAGCCGTAGTGTCTCTCTTAGCTACTCAGCCTGCTCCCACAGTTTGCACCTCCTGCTCTGATTAGACATACCTTCTATTGTATGGCAGCATTACCCTTTTTCCTGTCTCACGTGGACTCTGAACCTCATGGATCAAGGACAGTTTGAAGATAGTTGGGCCATATTACTGAATGACTCAGATGCATACTTTGGAGTTAAGGTTCCTGGATCCAGAACCTGCCTTTCCTGCTCCTAAACTGTGTAATTTGGGCAAATTATTTACCTCCTCTGGGTTTCTGATTTCCTCTTTTGTAAAGGCAAATGCTGCCTGATAAAGTTGTGAAGATTGTGTAAAGTCCTTTAGCGCGAGACCTGGAACGTGACCAAAATAGGTGATGGCAGCTGTGGAGAGGCGGAGGAGAGCAGCAGCAACATGGTTTTCTTCCGCTCTGTGGTACTATGGGAGTTAGCAGCATGTTCACATTATCTGATCTATTTCTTCCCTCACTCTTGTGGGGAGTCTTGAGGAGTCATGAACGACAGGGAAATGAGTTGCAGGCTTACTGTGTGGCTTACAAGCTTAGCTTACAAATTAAATGAGACCCTTAAAAAACGTACTTAAATTTTATCCTAAAAACTTTATATGATTAATAGGTAGAAGTAAGTAATGATTCATGTGCCAGATCCTGCTCAACACAGTGGCTGTATCACATCTTAAGTTTGAGGCCTAGTTCTAGGCACTGTGGGTGAGAATGAACTGGGTGTTGTGTACAGCCACACACACCTGCCATCCTAGCCCCTGGGACTTGTCTTAGTGCCCGAGCCCAGGAGCTGGAGAACAGCGCAGACAACATAGCCAGGCCCATCTCGAGAAAAGTGATGAGAAACAACACAATATAGGATATGGGGCTCTGTCTGCTATAGCTTTTTAAAATACTTATTAAAATAGTAGTATTTTAAATGTACTCATGTATGAATGACTTACAATTGTTTTAGTCTGTTCAAGTAGCTGTAACAAAAATGCCATGTATTGGCATAATTTAGAGAGACCAGAAATATATTTGTCACATTTCTAGAAGCTAGAAAATCCATGAGCCAGATGCCAGTGGATTTGGTGTCCGATGAGGTCATGTGGATTTGGCACGTTCTCCTTGTGGCTCACAGGGGAGACAGCTCAGTCTTGTAAAAGTGCACCGATCTCACACCTATAATCCCACCACTTGGGGGGCAGAGGCAGGACTGCGGAGTTCCAGAATTGCCTGGGCTACAGAGCTCAGGGCCAGCCTAAAATGCAAAGCAAGACCCTGTCTCAAAAAACAAAAAAAAGTGCACCCAACCCAGGGCCCTCATCCCACTTGGAGGTCCCGCCTCTGGGTACTGTCACACTGGGGTTGGGTTACAGTACAGATTCACAGGGACAAGCCTTCAGAGCACAGCACAGTATTCGAGATTATTTAAAATCTTTCCCACTAAACTCATTGCATTTATCTCTAAGCACAGTATTTCCAGTTTATATTTTAGACTTTAGCTATTACTAATTTTCTTTTCTGGTGTTGGAATTTTTACAAATGGAGAACATTGTACATGAAATATGAGATAGAGAACTACGGTGTCAAAGTAACAATGACTAGGAAATGTTGAAGGAGTATATAATCTGTAATTGTTCACAGTGATTTATTATTGTGCATGGTGATTACTATATTTTATATGATGTGTTTTCAAATGATTTTGTGTGCTGGTTTTTGAGAGAAAAATGTCCCATCCTTGGAACGTCATTTACTGATAAAAATGTATGCTTTACAGCCAAGGAGTATATCTTGCACAATAGGCACACACATTTTTTCCCCTTCCTGTTCCACATGATCTTAGATTAAAAGCCTATCACTTAGTGTTTAGGGTAAATTTGATGCCTGCATTTGGGTAAGATGTACAGCATAGTATAAATAGGTTTTTATGTGTCTCATTGTTTTCCGTCTACTTTTCTCAAGAAGTAACAATTTCACTATCTTCATATAATAGAACTTCAGACACAGACTTGGAAGGAAAGGGAAATATCAATAGAAAGAGAGGGACCAAGATTTAGCTCAGTGGTTCCAGATCCTGCCTCGCAAGCTCAAGGCCCTGAGTTCAATCCAGTAACCACATACAATGGTGACTCACGCCCACCAGCAATCACTACCACATAGCACAGTGCCAGGCATGATGGCTCACACCTGTCATCCCAACACTCGGGAGGCAGAGGCAGGAGGATTGCTGAGTTCCAGGTTTGCCTGGGCTACATAGTGAGCTCAGGGTCAGCCTGAACTACAAAGTGAGACCCTGTCTCAAAAAAAAAAAGAGAGTGTTTTCTTGTACTCTAATGAACATGACAATACTGTGCTTCCTATACAGGTGCATTTAGATACAAGCAGTGACCTAGAGGGGAGTATTTAAGCTATAAATAAACATGCTTAGGCATCGTATAGAGTGCTGGAAGTATATAAATACAGCAGATGTACTACCATGTCAGCCAGTGTAGGGAGCTGCTTTTGAGGCAGTTGTTTGGAAATCTAAACACTTGGATAGAAGATGATGATCAAAGTAAATGAACAAATGTATTAAATTGTCAGATTTCTTTCCGTTGAATGAAAAGCGGTGATATTTTAAAATTAAAATAATGAAGATAGTTGATATTAACTTCCTTTGATAGATTTGCCAGTGGCCATTAAACTGATATATTTAAAAGATATATCTTAAAGATAATTTCATGTGTATACATATATTTTGTCCTGTTGAATCTGGAAACTAATGTTGGAATTTTTCATGTGGAAAAAAATCAATTATTTCATTCTTTGTAGTAAATCAGTCTTTTATTCATTAATATTAGCAGGGATCATACCCTAAAGTAATCAATCAAAAATTCCCCAAATTATATATTACTTTATGCATAATTTAAAATGCTTTACTACAATACTAATATCTCTTATTTTCTGGAAAACCTTTATGTAAGTCTTTGGGTTATATAAGGTAAATTAAATAATTTAGTTTAATTTTTCTCTAGGAAACTGTACTAATTAATTTTTCAATGTGTTAACCATCATTTTAACACATTTTGCTAATGATACAAAACAAAATATTTTGTGCAGTCATTTTAAAAAATTCCTCTGTTATTTAAATTCCTAAGTTACACTATATTAACTTCCTTTATTCTTTATTTTTATGACTTGGTAAAAACTGAGCCCATTGTTCTTCCAAATCAATTACCTTGTATAATTCAGTTACTTCAGTAATTGGAACTTTGCCTTTTTAGGATTTCTAGTTGAGAAGACTTTAGGCTTGTGACCCTGACAGTTCTTAGTTGGCCTTTGTTCTGCATTTCTTAGTGTTGATTTTCTCATAGGCCAGCAAGTGAAAAATACTGTTCAGAAAAGGATGTATATTTTGACATCAAGCTATACATGATATGTTATACTAAAAATTGTACCTACTTAATACTTCTTGAATAAGTGAGATTAATATTAAATGTAGAAAAGTTTATTATTTTGTGTATAGATCCAACCTTTTCTTTTAAATTTTCATAATAACTAAATTGTCTATATTTTATGTTTTTTCATAGTGCTTTTGCTTAGTAGATGATATGTGCTTGCTTATATTCTCAGGCTATTTCTATTTAATGTCAAAACAGCTCATAAAAAGTGAAAACTAGTCATACTATTTATTTAGTGTTATTTAAAGTCAAAATAGAATCTAAAACATCTTTAAATTTACAAAAAGAATCCTAAATTTTAGCCAAGAAAGCTTGTGCATAAAGGCACATAAATGTATGAGTTAGTATATAACCTTGATTAATCTGGTGCTAGAAAACTTAGATTTACAGGCTTCAGAAAGACTCATCTTTATTGAAATCATACTAAGGAAAAATAGTTACCTATTTACCTAAGAATAATACCTTAAAAAGTATTAATGATTATGAACCTCTAATCAGTACTATGAGAATTATGGTTTAGAATTAGAAGATTTAGGCCTATAAGATCAGTACAAAATTGGGATTTTTTTCCCCCTCATGTGTTTGAAGTCAAGAGCACATGTAAGCACTTCAGACCTCAGTGTCTTACCAAGAAAGTCAGTAACTACAGTGCTGCCTCATTGAGCATTCCAGTTGGTCTGAGTTTTACTATCTGTTAATGTTTTGTGTCTGGCTCATTTTACTCAGCAAGTCGTTACTGCATTTTTCTTTTCACTTTTTAAACTGTGCTGTTTTTTTTATTTAGGAGATTACTAATCTCACTAAGGGTAAAATGGAAATGCAGCACAGAGCCCAGTCATATAAAGGCTCTGGGTGCATGAGTTTCTATTTTTGTTTTAAGCTCTCCATCCCTCCCTCTTACATCTGTGACTGTATTGTGCCCTTTGATTTAACATTGTTCTCCTCCCCAATTTTCCTCTTCTCCTCACTGTAAACTCGTGGCAGGGTCTGCTTGGTGAGCTCATTCTCTTACAACAGCAAATTCAAGAGCATGAAGAGGAGGCACGCAGAGCCGCTGGCCAATATGGCGCAAGCTATGCCCAGCAGAAGCGCAAGGTGACGGATGGTTAAGGGGGCTACTGATGTATGCACACTAATCAGCCGTTTCTGCCAAGATTGTCGCCTTAATCCATTCATGGACTCCTGCCATGAGAAGTTGTCTTTAACAAATATGAAAAGGATCCATCATGTAAAGACATAGCTTTTCTGGACTCAGTAGTGT
>PVIC010039568.1:0-17092 GCA_004025085.1 Thryonomys swinderianus
GGAGGCAGAGACAGGAGGATTGCTGAGTTCGGGGCTTGCCTGGGGTACATAGTGAGCTCAGAGCCAGCCTGAACTACAAAGTGAGACCTTGTCTCAAAAAAAAAAAAAAAAAAAAGAATGGTTAGGTTTGGGTACAGGGGCTGGGTTTGGGTCCCTGTATGCCACATTCTCTGGGCCTCTTTCCCACCTTTAGGGTACAGGTGACTAGACCCGCCTGTTGTGCTGGCGTGAGGGTTATTGTAATATATGGACATGTTTGAGACGGTGGCACTGTAGGACGGACTGAGCCATCAACTCTGTGTCTTGGGGGTTTAACTTTACACACCCAAACTCACCCTGGCCCCACCTATGGAAGTGAAGGAAGAGGGGCCCCTCCCTCCCCAGCAGAATATTCTCTTAAAGGGCTTCTGTGTGAATGGAACTGCCCTGCATTGTGTCGTGAACTAAGCCATGTAGCGAGCAACCGAACGCTGGCTGAGGGAGGACACTGCCCTCCGCCCACCCACGACATCTATGATTCACCAGGGTTCTAAGGAAGTGTCCTCTGAGGGAGGGCTTCGACAAGGAACCGCTGGGAGGAATGTCTGCTTACAGTGTCTTTCAGGTCCTCTGGGTAAGAGGCAATTATCTATAGACTAAAGACAAAATTGTCTCCACGCTCCAGCACAGACCATGAACAGGAAACCTTCAATGAGCAGCCATCAGCCTTCCACAAAGGGTTTTGAACCAAGTTGTGACTCAGCCCCCAACCTCCTCCACAGAGCTGAGAAACAAGATAAATAAATGCAATGACAAATGTTTTAGATCAGAGACAGCCAATTGTAACTGGATACAGCTTCTCATGGGAGGAAGATCTTTTGAGTACAATATAGGATGACGTCCTCATCAGCAGTAATCTAAAAAGAATTCTTCTCTTTTGTGAAGCTAATTAGAGGTATTTAGTGGAAACAAAAGGAAATAGGTTCTTTTTTCTTATTGACAGTGTACAATTGGAAAGGGAAGGACTATGAAAGAAAGGACGATTATACTTCTTTATAGAAAGTGAGAACAGGTAGGTGCTAATCCAGGAGGATGAAGATGTGATGTGGGAAGGAAGGTGAAAGAGAAGAAGCCAGAAGAACCACATAAATGTGCACACAACAGGACTAGAGCGAGGAGAACAGTGGGATTTAGGTAATTAATCCTCTCACCCATTTGAGCTGGGGCAGCATCCTAGGGCCGTTCCTCCTCCTTAGTGAGGTAAAACGTAACACAGCAAACCCCCAGGAAATCTTTGAAACTCTAGGCAAGAGCACATGCACACCGGATCTTCTGGCCTGCCCTTCAGTCGCCTTTACCCTACTTGAACCTTATTAAGAGTTCATAAATATGCACTGTTTCTCATACATATAATTAAGATTAGAGTGGGACAGGCATGTGAGTTGAAAGCCCCTGAGCTGACTCAGCACCTGTCATTCATTCCTGTCAATCACACCTAAAAATCTAGCGGGGCGTGGGGGGGGCCTGCCTTGTGTGCACATCCTTCCAATTCTGAAACCTTGATCTATCTGCATATACTGCCTTTTCCTGTTCTGCTGTTCTACTTGTGGCATGTTTTTTATGCCATGGACTTGTCTGAGCACACTCCCCCATGGTCTTCAATAAATGTAGCTTCCTTTTACTGGCTATCGACTGTGCACTTAGAATTCTTTGCTTGTCATGCACAAGAGACTGGAGTCAGTTGGCAGACCCCTCCCGTGGCAATGCTCTTAGGATCCATTAAAAAATATTTGTTACATTACTGAAGATCTCAGAGTCAGAGGTGACTTCCAAAGCAATAGGTCCCCTAGAATTCAATCATGGGAAGAGAAGGGTGGGGTTAGAACTGCTTTTATCTAGATTTTTATCTACCTCCAAGCAACCGAGGCCATTCTTTTCATAAATTCCATATGCAGATGAAGTCTGAAGCCCATGCATCTCCCAAGGCTGGAGCGTGCCTTGTTTATCTTTCTACTTCTAATGGCACCTCTGGCAGGAGCTGATGCTCAGTAAATGTTCGCGAAATGAATCTGAGCTAGGTGATTAGGGTGGGGCAAACTGGCTGAGCAAATGGGCACGACCTGTGGATCATAGATTCGGGACACATGCCCAGAACAGGTCCCAAACCCTGCACCTGGGACCAATCAGAAAGTGCTACATTCAGTTCTTTATTTATATCTGGTGTGAAAGCAAGTGGGCTTTTGACAGGGGAGCCTAGATCTGATTGCTGGCCAAGGAATGCGAGATACAAGAGACTCCCACCATTAAACTCATGGTCATTGTGAACTTTCTTGGTGGCCTACTCTCAGGAGAGTGTGCTTTCCCTACCTTTGCTAAATGTGACTCCTCACTGCCTTTTTTCACATGTCGTCCAATTCTTTGTTCAGAATTGAACACCAAGAACCTGGAAAGAATCTTCAGGATCCAAAAACCAGTCACAAATGGATGATGCTTAAAATAGCTGCTATGAAACTGCCACAGGTAAGCTAGCCATTCTCCCTTAGACCTTCTTTAATAATTTAAAACACACTTAGATGTCTCATTTTAGAACTTCCTCATTTTAGGAAAGGCAGTGAAGATGGCTAGCTGAAAAAGATACAGCTATCAGTGTGACTCTCAGATGAGGCAGGGTCAGCAATATGTCCATGAACATAGACTGGACCCTTCAAGAACAAAGTTTGCTTTGGTAATGAGATTGAATTTTATTCAGCCAGAAATTCTGGTCATTTTACAGACGTTTTATCTTTTTTGTTAAAGGAAGAGAGGTTTATTTTGGCTCAGTCCTTTTGTGATTGATTAGCTCTAAGAAAGGGTTGTATGTCAGAGGATCATGGATGAGGACAGCTGCTCATCGTTGTATGGCAGTGATTGATAACTGAGAGTAACTAGTCCTTAATAACTGATAAATAGCAACAGTTAATCAGTTGCAGGGAACTAGTCAGTGGTAGCTAATTATTGGTAACTAGTAATTGATATGTAGAAATGGGCAACTGTGGGCAATTAGTCACTGATAAACTGTAGCTAAATAGGCAGTAACTAGTAACTGGAAAGTAACAATGATTAACTAGTAGCAGATAACTAGTCAGTGGTAACTATCAACAGTTAACTAAGCATGGCCAACTATTTGTTGGTAACTGGGGGTAAGTAGTTCTATGAACTGGTAACTAATAATAGTTAACTGGTCATGGACAACTAGTCACTGGTAAGTGGTAAGTAACTAGTTATGATAACCAGTAACTGGCAAAAGCAACCTAGATGTGGGGCAACTGGTCACTGGAAACTACTTTTGGACAAAAGTAGTGGTGGTTAACCAGTGATTAGTGGTTAAATAGTATTAGTAATCAGAAATAGCCATTGGCAACTAATCACTGGTAACCAGTGGGTAACTAGTCCTAATAACTGGTAACTGTGAATGGTTAACTAGATGCAAACAACTACTCACTGGTATATAGTGGCTAACTAATTCTAGTAGCTAGTAATTCAGAATGGCTAACTAGTCCTGAACAACTAGTCCTGAACAACTTGTTATTGGTTACCAGTAATTGGTCCTAGCAACTGATGACTAACAGAAGTTAACTAATCACAGACAACTGGTTACTAGTAATTTGTCCTAGTAACTGGGAAGTAGGAGCAATTAGTCACAGGCAACTACCCACTGGAACCAGAGGGTAGCTAGGCATAGCAAGTGACTACTGGCAATATTTAATTAGTCATGGACAGGACAAGAAATTACTGGTAAACAGGGGGTTACTAGTCCTAGTAACAGGTAGTGGTAGTTAACTAGAGAGCAACTAGTCATTGGTAACTAGCCCTGGTAACCCGTAAGTAGTCATAGACAACTAGTTACTGGTAAACAGTGGATAACTAGTCCTAATAACTGGTAACTAGCAGTGATTAACTAGTTGTGCACAACTAGCATGTATCTAGTCCTGATAACTAGTAACTAGTAACAGCTTAGTTATGGAACAACTGGTCACTGGTAACAAGTTTTGGACTAGTCATCAGTAAGAAGTGGGTAGTTACTTCTGACAACTAGCAGTATCTACTCATGAGCAACTAGTAAGTGGTAATGAGTGGGTAACTAGTCCCAGTAACTGGTAACTTGCAATGTTAACTAGTCACAATTAGTCACTCTAACTAGCAGTGGTTAACTAAGTACCATGGGCAACTTATTGGTAACTGGGTGGCTAGTCACTAGTAACATAACTAGCAATGTTTAGTGTATACAACTGGTCATTGCTAACTACTAACTGGTAACTACCAGTGACTACTGGTTATTTGCATTTTTTTTTGAGACAGTATCTTGGTTTGTAGTTCAGGCTGGCTTTCAGCTCACTATGTAGCCAAGGCAAGCCTTGAACTCATCAATCCTCCTGCCTCTACCTTCTGAGTGCTGGGATTACAGGCATGAGCCATCACAAACGTGGCAAGTTGTGGGTAGTTTTAAGTAGTTTTGCATAACTACCAATGGTTAACTGGTTTGGGGCAAGTACCTGTTAACTAGTTATGGATAATGGGAAACTGATAACTTGTGGTGGTTAATCAGTCCTGGATAACTAGTAATAGGTAACTGGTAACAGGTAACTAGTAATGGCTAACTAGTTGTGTGTACACAGTCATCTGAGGGCACACTGTCTGGCTTCTCAGGCTTTTTTCTGAAATCCAGGTGGAGGCCTCCACAATTCCACAAATCTTATATTCTGTATCCCTGTAAAATCGGCTCCACATGGAGGACCAAGGTCTGTCACCAGGTCAAGTAGTGGCTGAACCCCTTGAATGGTGGCTGCAGAGGTCTCTGAATGCCTGGATGGTGAAGAGTGTGAATAGAGTCCCAGGAAATGATTCCCTATGTGGCCCTTCTCCAGTAGGGTGCCATGGGCTCTCTTCTCCCATGAAAATTTTACAGCTTTGCACCCTTGATCCTGTGAAGGGAGGGAGGGATCTTACCGATTCCTGACATGCCCTAAAGCCATTTCTCCTACTGCCTTGATGCCAAGTACTTGGTTTCTTTTGAATGCTTTATCTTCAGCAAGCAAGATCTCTTCTGTCTATCTTTGTGGGCATTGTTTTTCTGGAAAAATGGAAAACTTTTTAAAGGACCTTTTGCTCTTGATTTTCACAGTGTACCTGGCTAAAAGCCCCCAAAGCATTCATCTCACAGCTCCAACATTGAGGAGTCTCAAAATATCCTTCACCAGATTAGTCTGTCATCCTTAATCTCAGTCTCCTGTAAAGGTTCAGTGTATTAGCAAAACGTAGACAAATTCTCTGTCAGAGTATAACACACATGGGCTGGAGTCCAACTGCCACTGGAGTTGCTGTTCCCAACCGAAGCCACCTGAGCCTGGTCTTTAACATCTACACATCTATGAGCGTTCTGGTCTTCTGAGATCTGACCAGAATCTCACAGCAAGCTCGATTCTTCCCATTCTAGGATATTTTCTTCTAGCAGGCATCTCCAAACCTTTTCACACTCCTCCCAAGGACCAGTTGCAAAAGCTTCTGAACCATATGGTCAGGTAGTCACAGCAACAATCCCACCTCTTCAGTACCAAAATCTGTCTTAGTCACTTTGCTTGTTGCTGGGACACAGTGCCAACACCCTCAACTTAAGAGCAGAGGTTTATTTTGACTCACACTTCACTCCACAGTCGGCTGGCTCCAAGGCAGAGGTGTGTGGTGGAGGAGAGCTCCTAACAGCTTGGAAAATACGAAGCAGGGAGAGCAGAACTTGTATCTTTTAAGTTATGCAACTCAGCTGTAAGATCAACACAATTACCCTATTTCACCGCCAAGGAAACCAAAATTTGGAGAAACTAACAAATTTACCAATATTCAAATTCAAATTCCTTCAATTTTCAACTATATAGTACTAAGCCCATTCTACGTTTAATTTTTTATAAATAATAGGTAACTAAACAGAAACAGTTAACTGAACTATGTCTCTATAGTGCAGATTAGTAACTGCATGACGTAAAATAGAAGAAATAAAGATAGGAAGGAAACAAAGAAAATCATAATTTAAAATGAAAGCTGTAGCTTTCCTAAGTCCAGTTTTAATTTTTTTCTTTCTCTTCTCTCAGAACACAATTAAACCTAGGCAATTACCTGAAAAGAACTCAGCCATTTCTTTTTTTTTTTTGAGACAGGGTCTTGCTTTGTAGTTCTGGCTGGCCCTGAGCTCACTATGTAGCCCAGGCAAGCCTCAAACTCAGCAATCCTCCTGTCTCTGCCTCCCAAGTGGTGGGATTACAGGCATGAGCCACCACCCCTGGCACTGTAGTATGTGGTGCTGATTGCTGGTTGATTGTTGGTGGGCATGAGTCACCACGCCCAGCATTGTATGTGGTTACCGGGATTGAACTCAGGACCTTGCGCTTGTGAGGCAGGCGCCGGAGCTACTGAGCTAAATCTCTGGCCCCTCAGCCATTTCTTTTTACTTGCCAGTAGGCTTCTTTCACCTGTGAAAGTACCCCACCTTTTCACCTATAAATTTGGCTTTTCCCTGTGAATGGGCCATTATTTTTCTGTGGGTGGGCCACCCTTTTCCCAAGACGCAGTTATGATGTGTGTTTACACAAACTCCACAGATTTTCATGGCAAAAAAATAAATAAATATTCCCAGCTCCAAAGTGTAGCATACCTCTGTCTGTCTCTCACAGGCCTGCACTCCATTTCTTTGTGTTTCCTTTCAAATTTCTGCATCAGATATTCCCTTAAGCCTCTTACTGATGTGTCCTGAAAATTCTTTTACTGTACCAGAAGTTAGTGAAGTTGCAAACCTGTTCTATAGGCGATGAAGGGGGAGATTAGGGTGTGGCCAGTTGGCTGGGCAAGTAGGTGTGACCAGTCAATCTCAGAGATCTGGAACACATCTTCAGAAAATCAGATCACAAGTTTTATACCTGGCACCAACTAGAAAGGGTATCTTCAATTCTTTTGGCAGGAGATCAAGCTGGGTTTTGATAGAATGACCTAGATCTGACGGGTAGCCTGAGGAGTGGAAGATACAGAAGACCTTGGCCATGAACCTTCTGCCACTGTCCTGTCTTGTAGCCCACTCACACTCACCTCTAAAAAACATAGAACTTTGCTACATTTTGCACCTGTCTTGCCCAGTTCTTTGTTTAGGATAACAAGGACCTGGAAAGAATCTTTAGAAGGAGTCACAGCACCCCAGAATCCCAGTAACAGTGGTTGGATTAGGATCCTTATCTCGACTTCAGGAGTCTTCTTGAACCTGTCTGGTGACGTGAGCATGCTAGTATATTTGCTTACATTGTTTTTTTCCTCTTAAGAAAAATCTCTTTGCTGGATTCATAAGCCTGCTTTCCGTAAAAAAATGCAAACACTGCAGAAAAATCCCAAAGTTAAAAATTATTTCAAGTCCTTCAGCCTAGATAAAAACGTCACTCCTGCCAGGCATGGTGGCATACACCTGTAATCCCAGCACTCGGGAGGCAGAGACAGGAGAATTGCTGAGTTCGAGGCTTGCCTGGGCTACATAGTGAGCTCAGAGCCAGCCTGAACTACAAAGTGAGACCCTGTCTCAAAACAAAACAAAACAAAACAAAATCACTCCTATTGAGTGAACATAACTTCAAACATCTTTGTATGCATCAGAATATGGTTAAATAGGTGTAGAAAGAAAAGCTATTGCAAAAATAAAATAATTCTATGACATGCAAAAATAGTAATCAAATTCAATTTTAATCAAATTTAAGGAGAGAATGACAAATAGGAGAAATCATTAAACATCAAATAAATGTTTCTTCTTGGAAGAGATGATAGTTCTCAAAAGAATCATGTGAAGAAGTAACAAATCTTGAGTTTTAGGTTATTACATTGAAAAAAATGTTAGAGATATGACTGGCTCTCAGGATGAAATGAAAAAAAAAACTAGTACTTTCTTTTTTTCCCAAGTCTTCCTCAGAACTTGCATTTTTTATAATATATTTCAATTTTTTCAGTTGTTCTAGTTTCTGGAATTCATATTTCTTCAATTATAAGTTTCCATAATTATTGTAACAAGGGAATACTGCTCGTGACAATTTTTTTCTCTTTTAACCATGACTTCTCCATACTAGGGCTCCCTCCTTGGCTTCTTGGCATGGTGAGCTGAATTTCATACTCGAGTTTGCCTAGAAGGTTTGTGCATCTTGTATTCCCTGAAGTCCTTCCTGAAAGCGAATATCTGCTTTTGCTGGCACGTCTGAGTCTCACACTGGTTGAGTCCAATGTTACAGGAAAGCATTTTGGAGCTTTGTAGCCACCATTACTGCCCTGTGGTATTGCCTGAGGTTGGTCCCCTCTTTTGCTTTTCTATATGGGTGCCCAAAGAATCTTCTTTGTGCTTGTTTTTTTATTTTTGTTTGTACTGGAAATTGAACCGAGGGTGTTTGTGTTGAACTGTATCTTTTGCCCTTTTAATTACTCACGTTTGAGACAGGAGCTCTCTGACTTCCTAGACTGTCTTAAACTTGTGGTCCTCCTGTGTCAGCTTCCCAGCGTGCTGGGATAATAGAATGTACCGCCACATCTGCCTCTTTGCATTCTTCCACTTTAGCTGTCAACACAGCGACCATACAAGCTAATACTGGCAGTTACTACGAGCCAGGCACCGTACGAAGCCTTTTCAATACTGATGCAATACTGATGAAATACCATTTATACCTACCATGCTGGACATGATGGGGGCATACCTGTAATCCCAGCACTCAGGAGGCTAAGGCAGGAGGATCGTGATTTACAACCCACCCTGGGCAATTTAGCAAAAGCCTGTCTCAAAATAAAAGGGCAGCTGATGTAGCTCAGGGTAGTTCCTGGATTTGCTTCCAGGACTGTAACCCCTGCTGCCCAATCTGCATTTCACAGGTGGGAAAACAAAGGGCGGTGGCCCTGGACCGCACAGCTACTATCTGGTGGGGTCAGTGTCCCCAAGAACCCCAACCCCCAAGAACTCACTGTTAACTTTCTGGAATGAGCTGTATTTCTTAGACACACAGACACACCTTTTGGGGGGGGGTCATCTTGAGAAATTTATCTTGTTTTATCCTCAAATACATCTTCTATTCCATTTTTTTGAATTCTCTTATTTTGGATCTTTAATTATCTGTAAGTCAGACTGTCTTCACACATCTCTTACCTCTCTAGCTACTTTCATTCCTTTGCTTTAAGTCTTTTTATTCTACTAAGTTACTTGAGGCTTTTTCTCATATTAGTTGACCTTTGAGGTTTAGCCTGCTGGGTTTTTTTTTGGCTTTTTGGAGACAGGGTCTTGCTTTGTAGTTCAGGCTGGCCCTGAGCTCACTATGGTGCCCAGTCAAGCCGCCGCGAACTCAGCAATCCTCCTGTCTCTGCCTCCTGAGTGCTGGGATTACAGGCGTGAGCCACCACGTCCGGCATTGTGGTATGCGGTGTTGATTGTTGGTGGGCGTGTCTCCACGCCCAGCATTATATGTGGTTACCGGGGATCGAACTCAGGACCTTGCGCTTGGGAGGCAGGCGCAGGAACCACTGAGCTAACCCTCTGGCCCTAGCCTGCTGTTTTTGTTTGCAATTTACTTACTAGTCTTCAATTTGTTTGACTGTCTCTTTCTCTCGTTAACTCTGTTCTTCATCTTTTGTTTTACTGGCTTTATCCTCTCCTTATATTATTTTATCTTGTGAAACATCATGGAAACTTTTCTTCTTTTCCAAAGTTTTCTTTTAGATGTTTTCTCCATTTAGCGCACTATGTTCCTTTGTTTTTATTTTTTGGCTGTAATACACTTGCCTAGTTGTCATAGTGTTCCTTTCCACCTTCCTTAAGCATATACCTTTTATTCTCTTGGTTATATGTGGATGACTTTTAACCCTCTTTAGTAGGAGTATGATTTGATGGGGTTGCAGTATGTCCTGTTCTAATTACTTCCCTATGACACAAGGAACTGGCAAATGTGGGGGTGGGAGTCCCGTTCTGGGACTTTGCCAGGGACACGGCTCTGAGCTCTGTGCTGACACTGTCTCCAGTGTCCCACGTGGAGACTTAACTCAGCTGGATGGCTCGAGTGGACCCCAGCTGAACTCCCAGGAGGCACTGAAAGTGGCCCCATTTTTTTTACTCGGCTTATAGCTCTGTCTGAAAAATGGAAAGAAATGATCACTCATCAGTTCGTTTCACTCTGGACCTCCTCACAGCTGAGCTGCCGATGTGCAAAGACTCCATGTTGGACAGAAGATGCAGAATCTGTCTGGGGGCCAGGATCTCCATTCTTACGTGTACTTCCTTGGAGAACGTTTTACTTCTCAGATCCATTCTTTCAGCCCCAGCTTCCTGGCACCCTCTTTCATGCAGTCTTCCTGACTGTCTCAGTCTACTGACTCTCGCCCTTTCTGGATCACTTGGTCGCCTTCGTGAGACTGTTCAGTCTGCAGTTATATAACACGCTCTTGCCGTGCTGCAGGTGCTCTGGAAGCCAGGATGGCTCAGATCTGCTCTGTATTTTCAAAGCAGCGCACATCAGACAGGTCTCGGCACATACTGAGTATGAAACTCAGCCAACTCTCCAGAAGCTGTGCGAAGCCAGAGGTGAATGTACCTGTTCACAGAACAGGGTTGGGATTGTGCCAAGATCACACTGCTCAGGATGCAATGGGTGGGGTGGAGTGAGGGCACCATCCAGGCTCAGATAACCCCAGTGGCTATAAGGATGACAGCTTTGCCTGATGACCTTAAGTGTCTACAGTTCCCTCTCACCAAATCCAAGGCAGGTTCTGTGTCTTCTTTGAGGCCGCCCACTGTGTTTCCTCACCCATCCTCCAACATGGAGATTCTCAAATGTTCAGATCCAGAAGGACTGACTTTTTGTGGGAAGAGGGATGGATTTGAAAAATTCTTCAATCTAACAACTTTTGATTGAGAAGCTGTGGGGAAAGGGCTGAAAAGCCCTCAATTAAAGCAAGAAATAAGAAGACTCCTTCAGGCTGCCAATGCAGCTCATTGGTAGAGCATGTAGTAGATTAACTAATGGTCAACTTGTAACGCCCAGCTGAACTGAGTCAGCGTGGTTGGGCGTGGAAGACCCACCTGAGGAGCATTGCCATTAGCCATAAAAGAGAACTGGAGGGGAAGATCAGAACATGGCTGTTGACCCTCTAGGAGAAGATTGCTGAGGTTGGTTTTTCTGATGTGAATTTCACTGTTGTCACTGGAGGAGCTCAGGGCTTCGCTGTTATCAGGAATAGCTGCTGTTCTTGTCAGGGGAGCTCTGATCTTTGTTGTGAGCATCACTTCTGGGTGCCACGATAGATCCCTCGGCCTGGTGACACAAGTCCGTCAGGTCACCAGTGAGGGTTTCCTGGCTTCCATCACTAACCTTTGGTCCTTTTGGGTGAAGATCCTCGATATGGACTTTGAGACATTGCTGTGGGCTCTAGGCTACTGGATGGACTTGAACAGGATGTTGCTTTGAACTCTAAGCCTTTAGCTGGACTTGTGTGGGACACTGCTGCGGGACCCAGGCCCTTGGTATCCTCTAGTGCGTGGCTAACCTCTTGCACTCCCCCATGCTTGACTTTGTGGATAACTATTAAAATCCTATAAATTATGTGCCCTGTATTAAATCTAACTCCCTTGTAAAGCTCTGATTACAGCAGGGCACTTGACTAGCATGCATGAGGCCTTCGGTTCCATCTGAAACGCCACAAAACAACAACGATAACAGCAATAACTCCTCCAAACCTAAACAACCAAAGGCAACAATAATAGAAGTCCCTAAAGGATCTTGGTAATTTTGATGGATATGGTATGCACGGAGGAGTGGCTTTCTCATGCAGGTGATTCTCTAGTGACTTAAAATTTACAACGGCTTCAGGGAAGATGAAACAAAATCTACTCTGGCAGGGGCCTAAAAATAGGCAGATGTCTACCCAAAGACAACCAGGAGGTAAGGATGCACAGTGCCCCACAAGCATGCACAATTCCACCTTGTGCCTCAGTCCGAGACGCAGCCAGACTTTTGTCTAATCACTGACCCAGAACACAATGTCCAGTTATTACAGCATCTGGGCAACTCATCCTGATTGGAAACAGCTGAGAGGCAGAGAGGAGACTGCTTTCTGACAGGTACTGGGACTTGGCAACTGGTGGTGAGGGGTATCAGAACGTAGCAGTGCAAAATGTGTCCCTCAGCCATGAAGATGATTTTGAGCTGGAGTCAACTGAGGAACAGTAGAGGAGGAAGAGCTTGCTACCCTCCTCCTTTCTGTCTGGAAGCAGGGATTACATTTCCCTTCGCCCGTGTCTCCTCGCCCCTTCTCTGTCTCAGGAAGAGGTAACACTTGTCACTGGAGATGGCTCTGATTTGAACCTATATAAATAAAATTGTATTGAATAATCCTTATCAGTTGTTTTCTCCTTTAGGTTAACCTCCCTGCAATTTAAATGCCTGTCAATGTTCAAATCCCCTTTCCTTTGTTTTGCTTGTTACTTCTTTACAATGTATTACTCTCTGTTAAAATGATATCTCTGTTAAAATGATAAAGTCCGAGGTTTAATTGCTTCTTTGGGGTTTTCACTTTTCTGTGGTGGTTCCATTCCATATACAAATATGAAGTAATTTTATATCAAACACAATGAGTATGCTCTCTGAGATTATTCTCTTGTCAATTCATTTGCCTGGCCTCATTTCTTGAATATAAGAAGGTAGAAAAAACAAAGACACAAGCTAGGCTCTAGGGCTAGGTTTCTTTCTTGCCCTGCATGGTCGATGTTCCACAGAGCATTCTTCAATGGAAAATGCCTTTATTTTTCCATTATCACACACTTTTATCTTATGGTGCAATCGCAACTGAGAAAAACAAGCACAGCTTCTAAAACCCTCGTCTCTGTTCCCTAGATCCTTTCTTCTAAGGCCAAATAAAAGGCTATTTACTGGTCTCTACCAAGTGCCAGCAGGAGAAGATAAAGCCCAGTTATAACCTTCAAGGAGCTTATGGAGTCAAAAAAACAACCTCCTGAGATATTAAACAGGAACATTTCAACAGAAGTCGGAGATAAAAATAAATCCATCATGACAAGGCTGGGTATGAGTAACGCAGGACATGACTCAGGGTCCAGAGAAGCAAAAGGTCCCCCGGGCTGAAGTGGGCCAGGTCCGCTTCCCAGCGCAGCCGTTAGCAGGTGGGCAGCGGTGGCGGGGGTGTTGGGAGGGGCCAGAGCAGGGCTCAGAGCTGGCGACAGCATCAGGATTTGGCCGAAGGCTGGCTTCACTGCCTTCGCGTTTCACATTTGCCTCTGTTTACGAAATGCATGTCGAATAAAGGTTACATCCTTATCTGAGGCAGGAGGAGATGGCAGGGTGGAGAAGACATGGAGGAGTCTGGATTTCAGCCTTCGTGCCACCAGCATAGGTGAGTCACAGCCCCTGAGACCCAGCTGCAAGTGGGGACCACATCTGCCTTCACAACACAGGGTCAAATGAGGAAATCACTGAAAGTGCAATGGAAAGATACGTGGTTTATACAAGGCAGAGTCTTTCATGATGTCAGTGGCTCCCAAACATCAGCACATAGAAGATTCACCTGCCTAACTCGTTAAAGACATACAGCAGGGCCCTGGCCTCAGTTTCTCCTGATTTAGGTTAGGCGTGGGACCTTCAAATTTGCATTTCTTACAAGTTCCCTGGTGCCGCTGCTGCTGGCCTGGGACTGGACTCCACGCTGTGTTATAGCTTAGATCTTCGGGTGTCCCTGTGAATCCCTGTGAAGCCTCAAGCACTCAGAGGCGGGACATTTGGAAGGTTACTGAAATGTGGGGGTGGTGAGGCCGACTTGCTGTCAGGAGGTGGGGCCTGGTCAGAGGAGGTGGTCGCTGAGGGGGTGACCTGGAAGGATGCGCTCCCTCCCTAGCTCCTCCCTTTCCTGCTTCCTGGGGGCCGGAAGGGGAGCAGCTGTCTTCCAGCCAGGCCCTTCCACCATGCGGCCGACCGGGCCAGGACGGAGCTGCCTCAAACGTGAGCTGAAGTGAACCTTTCCTCCTTCAGGGCGCAGGTACTTGTGTTTCGTCCTCGCAATGAGGAAAGCGACTAGAACACTCTCTAAGGGCTCTCAGTGTGACATTAGATCAATCACCTAACCTGCTTATGAGGCGAAAACTGAATTTAATATCATAGGTGTCTACTCAAGCCCTGGCCCAAGTCAAGGTGTAACTGGCTGTGCAGTCTTGAAAAAGTCGTGTGTTATTTCACTTTAACTTTTTCATTTAAGGTAATTTTAGACTGAGAGTCAAGTTGTAAAAATAGTACAAAGAGTTCCCATATATCCTCTACCCAGCTTCCCCTTATGTTAACCTCTTATATAACCACTGAAAAATCATCAAAACTAGGAATTTAATCTCGGACAAATGTTATTGACTTAAATTACATTCTTTTCCTTCCTTTAGTCTCTTTTTGTGTCCCGGGCCCCAATCTGAACTGCATTTTCTTGTCATTCCTCCTCTGTGTCCTCTAGTCTGTAACAATCCATCAGTTTTACTTTTCGTGATCTTAAGCCTCGAAGAGTTTTAGTCAGTTATTTTGTAGGATATCCTTCAATTTGGATCTGTCTGATATTTTGTCATGATTAGATCAAAGTGATATGTCACTGTGAAAGATCCCGCAGACATGCTGGCCCTTCGCAGTTTATGTACTGCATTGGACTACACATGACATTGGTATGTTTTCCCATGAAGTTAACTTTGGTCACTGTGTTAAGAATTCTCCACCATGAAGTTACTATGTTTCTCTAATGACCACATGTTTTTGTGGCAATCTCTTGAGGCTGCAAGCATCCTGTTTTGCTCGAACATTTCATGTCACTCTAGCATTTCTCAATGGATTTTGCCTGTGGTGATTATTTCTTTGCTGTTACACACATACATGTGCGTATACACACAACAACACCGCTCACACCACCACCACATACACCCAAAGACACCATATTCAAATGGCAGGAAAGCAAAAACAAAGAGAAAATCTTGGAGACAGCCAGAGAACAAAAGAAAGATTACATTCATAGGAACCAATAAGAATTATAGCAAGGTGTCATTAGCAACCATACAAATTAGAAGACAGTGGTATGACAATGGTATTCATCTTAGAGTGGAAAAGTTTTTCAAAATCTGTTAACACAGACTTCTTTATCCACCAACAATACCTTTCAAAAAAAAAATGGAGAAATAAGGACTTTTCTCAGACAAACAAAAGTCGAGAGAATTCATTGCCAACAGACCTGCCCTACATGAAATATTAAAGTTCCTTAACATTTTTTTTCTTTTGAGACAGGGTCTTGCTTTGTAGTTTAGGCTGGCCCTGAGCTCACTTTGTTGCCCAGGCAAGCCTCGAACTCAGCAATCCTTCTGCCTCTGCCTCCTGAGTGCTGGGATTACAGGCGTGAGCCACCACTCCCGGCACTGTGGTGTGTGGTATTGACTGCTGGTGGGCGTGAGTCTCCATGCCCAGCATTGTATGTGGTTACTGGGATCAAACTCAGGACCTTGCGCTTGAGGAAGGCGCCGGAACCACTGAGCTAAATCTCCAGCCCTAAAGTTTCTTAACATTTAAGAATAATGGGACAGAAGGAAAAAAATCTTCCATGCAGAGAAATTTTAATTAATAAATGTAGAAAGAAGTTTGGGAAATAGTTAATTACTATGAGTACACCAAAGTAAGTAATTTCAAACCTTATTCCCGAACTACTGTCAATCTGATGCCAGTTAATGCGTACATAGATTAAGATCATTATTTATCTCTCTTATTTCAGAAAAGATCTGCCTCTTTCATGTTGTGGCTAAGAAAGTCAAAATAGTAAAATTATGAATGACTAAGCCTTAAGATCAGAAAATGCAGGCAAAATAGATGTTGCCGCTTTCACAAAACATTGTGTTGTGTTAGAGATTTCAGTTGAGTTAGCTGATATTGAAAGGAAAGAACTATGGAAGGACAAAGACTTCAGGCTTGTTCATTTCGGTGGGAAACTGTCACAAAGAGGGACGCCACTTAATTACTAACGACCATTATGGAAAAATGGTCTGATGAGAACTGGGCGCAGGTGAGAGCACAGTGCAAAATCCTTCCCTGTTGGGTGTAATGCGATCCACTCGTGTCCAGCCTCAGGATGAGCCTACCTCCTCTGAGCAGCTTATCGGAGTCCCTGCAGCCCTCTCCAAGCATCACTTCGGCTGATCCTCTCAGCGCCCTGTGAGGCAGACGTGTCAATGTTTCCACAACAGCTACACAAAGGTTCTAGGCCTCTCTCGGTGAGGCTCCAGGACTTGCCTGACCTACCCCACATTCACATTTGGACCTAACATTCTGACACCACAGATGGAAACCATGCAGTGCTATTATCTGAATACCGTTCCCTCAGTGTGGATTTGGCCAGATCTTGAGTTGCTTTTAGGGACTCTTATGTAAGGAAGTCACTTTGCTTCTCTTCTTGTCCTTTTGGGTACGTCATAGACAAATTCTGTTTGGTGCTAGTAACTTTGCCACCTTCCCTACACTTCCTAATCTCTGTAACAGGGAGCAAAGGCATCAGGCTTAGGGCCTTTACAAGGATATAGACTCTGGCTAGAATTTGATGATACAGTTCGATCTTCATTTGGTTGACTTTTATAATTATTATATTTCCTTTTTATAACAGGCCTAACATGCAGTATGACAGAGCCTCTTTTTAAAACAAAACTAAGCCGAAAAAATATTAAGACACAGTAGTACAGATCCATGGCACAACTTGGTCAAGTGGTATGGATGCGGCACACAGGAGAAACCATGAAAGGCCAGTTCTCACCTAGGTACCTTGGAGAATTCCTACTCTGCTCAGCTGTGAGCCAGCCATCGATGCAGCCCGGAAGCTTCGTAGCACACTTGTCTCTTCTTGTCTACAGGGGACTGCAGAGAGACCTCACTCAATGAGGATTCTTAGTTTTGAAAGTTTTTGCATACATCGTTCCCATTCTTCCAAAAATCTACCCATCCACCCACCCATCCATCCATCCACCCATCCACCCATCCATCCATCCATCCATCCATCCATCCATCCATCCATCCATCCA
>PVIC010039569.1:0-17069 GCA_004025085.1 Thryonomys swinderianus
CCTGTCTCTGCCTCCCGAGTGCTGGGATTACAGACGTGAGCCACCACGTCCAGCATTGTGGAATGCTGCGTTGATTGTTGGTGGGCGTGTCTCCACACCCAGCATTATACGTGGTTACCTGGTTACCGGGGATCGAACTCAGGACCTTGTGCTTGCGAGGCAGGCGCCGGAACCACTGAGCTAACCCTCCGGCCCAATGTGATTTTTATAACTAGTTACCAGGAAACTTAAGGAAAGCACCTAGTAGGTTGAATAAAGTAACATCAAAGTGAGAATGAACTAATCCAGAATAGCCAAAAATTCTAATTCACTATCAGAAGGATTTCTTAATAGAGACATTATTCATTGCAAAGGATCTTGATAGAAACACTAGGTCAACTACTATGAGAATGACCAGTTTGGAGATGAATTAAATGTCAAGTTTTAGAAAAAATGGCAGTTGCAAGAAAAAGGGAAAGCCTAAGACGAGTTTGATAAAACCAACTTTTCTTTATCATGTACTACATTTGACAGAAATTAACCTTTTTTTTTTTCTTCCCCCAGTACCAGGGATCGAACTCTGGACCTTGTGCTTTCGAGGCAGGTGCGGTGCCACTGAGCTAAAACATCCTCAGCCCAACCTTTATTCCATGTACATTGTAGTCTAAATTAATCTCCACTTCATACTATGTCAAAATCTGTCTTCATCCTTTGATCCCATCAAGTGTTTCATGTACTCCACTCCAGTACACCTGCAACAAAATGCAGAATACTTCATTAGAGGAAACATGTGAATAGTATTTTTGTTCTGAATCTCAGCAAAAGCAAATAAGCTATTTTTAAAAAAATTCACTATAAAATCAAAGAGTGATTCAGAGTTAAATAATACTCTTTTCATTGTGATGTAAAATAGAATGTTATGGTAAAATACTGTGTGCATCTAAATAGCAATATTTCATTAAGGAAGCTGTACTACCTTACTGGGTAGGTTAGTTACGGAGTATATGCCTTCCCTAACATCAAATTAGTCTTAAAGACAAATGCATTTAGCCAGGCGAGGTTGTGCTTGCCCTTCATCCCAGTATTCTTGCATTTGGGAGGCTGAGGAAAGAGAGTAGCCTGAGGCAGAAGACTCCAAGAGTTAGAGGCCAGCCTGAAATACAGTAAACCAGACTGTCTCCAAAAAAAAAAAAAAAAGACAAAAGCATTTAAAAAACAGTATAATGTTCTTAGTTCACCAATACGATGAAGTTCAGAAGATGTTTTTGCAATTTTTAATCTGAGCAGAAATAGGGGCTTGGAAAAAAATAAGGCATTTAGGTTTGTTACTTTAGGGCCATATTTTTTTTTTCCCCTGAGGGTTACTGGTTTATTCACACAACTCAAAAGTAGTGAAAGGCCAGCATTTAAATACAATTTATGGTAATAGGAGAACAAATACTGCAGAGAGCTGTTCCAAGACCCCACCAAATTGTCTGCATCATTAGTTTCCAGTGTTTCACAATTAGTAAGATACATAGCTACATATTCCTGTGAGACAAAAATTACCTTTCCACCTGAATCACACTGAGGTCAAAGCAGCAACACAGAGCTGCAGACCCAACATTAGCTCAAGTGAATGCAGCAAATATCTCAGCCGCTTCTTCCATATAGCTATACAATTAAAAGATGTACAAGGAGCTGAGTGGTTGGGGAAAAAAATCAAAACTGTATTGTGCTCATTCAGTAAAAGAAAACCCTGATGAAAAATTATGTGCCAAGAAGCTTAGACTAAGATTTTTATTGCATTTTTAGGTAACCTGCAAGTTTTTATCCTGAAGGGGAAAAGTTGGTTTAAAAGTACCTGAACAGATGCTAAAGTGCTTTATTAATTGGCTGGCTTCACATGGATTTCCTGGGATGACAAAATTAATTATAGTAGTAGAGGGATATCAACTATTTCACAAAATGGTACATTCCAACATCATTTATGACCATAGCCCTAGAGATACTGGAACATTTGTCCTTATTAAGTGGACAGTTGCATATCAAGAACTGATCATCATAACCCTTTGGATATTCAAATTACACAAAGGCAAAATAGGGTATCACAGACTTTTGCTAAAAAAGTCTGTTTCTTTCTACACTTTAAATAATCTTCAGATTATAGTTCACAAATACAAGTCCTGGCTTTTCAACCTTTCCAGTTGCAGTTAAAAAAAATGAACACTTTCTAAAAGTTAAGGTCAAGTGTTACAGCAAGAAAAGAATGATTCCTATTGAAAAGTACATATATTTTTACTTAATGATATTCATGATAGATTATAAAACTGGATCAATCACATTCTACTCAACTGTATCAGATGAACACATCAGCATTATAAGTATTAAATGTTTTTCTATTACTATAGAGGATATAAACCAAAACATCAATATGGCAGTTGTTTTTTAGGCACAGTTTAGTGATATTTTTAAAAAAATAAATACTACTGGATTTTATTTGAAATTTTAAATTCAATAACTAAAGGGTCAAGAACTCTTGATTAGGGAAAATAAAGGAAAAAAAGAGTAACTTAGGTCTAACAATGTAAGCCATTTAAAAGTTCTAACACTTAACCTATCTGGGTTTTAAGATTATTTTATTAAAAATACAAGGACTCTGAAAAAAGGTCAATACAATTTTCATAATGTACAAAGTCATAAGCTGTAGTTGTTTTTAACTAAAGTTAAAAACACAACAAGGAGGGCAGCCCTTTAGACCAATTTATTTTATATCCTTTTAAAATATCATCCAGCAAAGGACAATGAAGTTTACAGCTGGGACAGGTATACATAACTTGAGGCATCTCTAGTCCATCATGCCCACTGAATAACAACTTTGTTGCTGAAGTTTCTTAAAACTTACCAAACTAAAACAAAGGCTGAATGATACAAAAGGAGAAGTATTTTGGTATAATTGTCAATTAACTTTTTAAAAACAGCCGCGCTGTCTCCACATACTTGTCCAGGTCTAGTGGCGCCATTTTAAGAATAACAAGCCGCGCTGGTGTAGTGGCAGCAACGGCGACAGCTGTGGTAGCGGAGGCAGTGGTGGAGGCAGCAGCCTTTAGGGCCATATTTGAATAGCTTGTGAAAGCTTGGACTCTCAAGCTTTAAATGACCAATTAGCTCAATAATTTTTGTGGAAAAACTCATCTGTAACAAAAACTAGGCAATAAATTTTTGAGTAAAGCATACAAAAATTTTCAAGTGGGACAGCATGGAAGGACAGGCTCTGGCATTTACAACAGCTGGTCTTCATTACTTCTTCCTGTTCTCTACACAGGGAGTGTAAAGATTGTTTGAAAATAAAATATTCTCAGGGAATGGGGCTTGAGTTACATCTATTAGATTAATGTTATTGTGTACATTTCACCTCTTCCCAGAATATTTGATCTGTCAGCTGTTGATGGAGTTGTTACTATACTGGGCTTGGTGGTGTGGGTCTGTAAACCCAGCACTTGGGAGGCTGAGTCAGGAAGATCACTGCAAGTTGGAAGGCAGTCTGAACTACTTATTGAGTAAAGACCAGCCTGAGCTATGTAGGGAGACCCTGTCTCAAAATAAATAACATAACCTTTTAGTACTATTGATTTTTTTCTGTTTATCTCAGTTTTTAAAAAATGTATTTTTGTGGTGTTTTATTTGGCACATAAAAATTTTATAATGACTTCAAATTCACCATAGTCTAGAGAACACACATTTACCTTTCCTCCTGAAATCACATTGAGAAAGAAATACAAAAATCTACAGGAGTAAGAAAACCTGCCTGAGAGTTATGTATCTAACATTAGAATATGGTGAATTTATGGTTGAATAAGGCATTTTGTAATCAGTTAATGGTAAAATCCAAGAGGGCTTTAGTGAATTTGTGGCCCTTTAAAGATGGTAGAAAGCACCACCTGAAAATTGGCACTCTGCAATGTCCCCAATGTCAGAAGCAGGAGCAAGCCATGGGCACAGCTGGATAATTAGAAGTGTGGAAAGCTAAGCCATTTGTCACCAGAATAGGGGTCCCCTGTGATTTTCCTGCCAGGATAATGCACTCAGTCTGCCTCTCTGAGCTGTGTGCTTGTCCACTTGAAGTCCAGAAATGGGTGCTGTGGCAGGAAAGGTGGGTGGCGCTTTAGATGGTGCTGCTGACCTGCAAAGATGCCTAGCTGGCTGTGGTGGTATGGGCTGGGTCGGGCCGCTGAGGATGTAGCAGTATGAAGGCCTGGGTTCAATTGCAACTATCACCTCCAAGAAAAGGGGAAATATTTTGTGAGTTTCTTGGTTTCCTGGCTTTCTCCCAGCCTGATATTTCACAAGTTCATTTTCCACTGTGAATTCTTTCAGAATAATTTCATGATCATGACTATTGGAACCTAGAAAGGAATATTTTACCGGCTTTGAGGTGATCGTGCAGTCCCAGAAGTACTTTGAGGGCATTTGATGTTAATTATTGTTCTCTATATTCATTGATTCTTGTTTCTTTGAGTCATTCTGTTTGTGTGTGGTCTCTGATGTTGGCTCTGCTGCACATACTGAATGTTTTCCATTACATTACTAGCCCCGCTTCTTGTGCCCTTACTTTATCTCAATCTGAGAACTGGCTTCATTTTGATTGTCGGGGAATTAGCAGTTCTAAACCCAGAGGAGTTACAAAGTTGAGGTGTAATTATTTCTGCTTAGAAGCACAAAATGTATTTTTTCTGTTTGAGTTTTTGTTTTACTTTATTTCATTTCATATTCATTTGTTCATTCATTCTGTTCTTTTGAAACAGGGTCTTACTGTATAGTTTAGGCTAGTCCTGAACTTGATACATAGCATAGGCTGGCCACAAACTCAAGGTGGTCCTCCTACCTCAGCTTCCTGAGTGCTGGGATGACAGGTGTGCACTACCACAACTGGCATTATTTTTGAAGTTTTAAAATGACAAAACAGAAGGGAACATAACTAGTCAGAACGATTTGTTGATCACTGCTCACCTAAATCTAGTTAAAAGTGATTGGACCACTTCAGGCTATTTTAATGCCCAAGGGATCAGGAAATGCAAAGCTGAGAGGGAATGGTGACTGGGAATAATAACAGGGACAGGTAAGCAACAAGATCTGACTAGGTTGTAAGCAGGGGAAGAAAGAAAAGGCCATAGTGGTCACATTAGGAGAGAGTTGGGTTTTTATCCAGATAAAAATACAGGACTCAGGAGACAGTCTGGTGGAGGTGTTAGGTGCTCCCTTGAATACTGAAATGTGAATTTTGTGCCTCACCTTTGTGTAAGTGGTAGTTGAAACCAAAGATAGTGAGAAAACCAGAGAAGAGAGCAGAGTACACAGGGTTGGGCAGAACTCAGGAAGGAGGGAGACAGTAACAAGCAGTTAAGAAGGTGGGAAGCAAGCTAGGATGTCAGCTAAAGCAGTAGAGGAAGGGGAAAATATAAAAACTAAATGGATTATTGATCCACTGTAGTGGCAAAAGGAAAGAAAAGGAATTGTTCTGTAGGTTGAGAATTTTTAGAGCTGTTGGGATTGGGTTTATATATGGCAATTTGAGGGGTTGATGTTTTAATTACCTTAACAAATCACCTTTATTGCCAACTTAGTTGGCTAAATATTTTTTGAAGCAAAACTTTTATGGGTACTATTTAGATATTACATAATGTTAATACCCATAAATTTAATGTATTTCATTTTGCTTAGATTAATTTATATGTCATTGTCTAATTACATTTTAGAGGGGCAAAATAATTTTATAGCCAGAGGTGAGTTCCGCAGGGAGAGGGCAGAGACAGCTTATTCAAAGCATTTACACCTTTGTTTTTCATATTCAAGCAATTTTTTATTAATCTAGCCACTATTTGCTTTAATTTGAAGCAGGTTGAGTAAATAATGTGAAACATTCTATTTCTTGAGAATGAAGAGTGTCTCATAACTAATGTGGAAATCCCATTCATTGTGCAAATGTTGAGTTTCTTTTTCTTTTCTTTTTTTAGTTTTATGAGACAGGGTCTTGCTTTGTAGTTCAAGCTGGCCCTGAGCTCACTATGTAGCCCAGGCAAGTCTTGAACTCATGGCAATTCTGCCTATGCCTACCGAGTGCTGGGATTATAGATGTGAGCCACCACGCCTGGCAATGTTGAGGTTTTTTTTAAAAATTGATTTTATTGGTACATTTTATATACACATTATGGTCACAATTGACACTGAGAATTTGTACCATAATAGGTCTTAATTCTCATTTTTCTCATAAGGACGTGGAGCATTTTTGTTTGGCTAAAGTGTACATGAGAGATGCATGGTGGTATAGGAAGGTGTTTGCATAAATCATACAAGATATAGTGATCAAGGGGTGATTTGGAGCCAAATTGAACTTTATTTGGAGGTGGCCGAGGGCCACTAATATTTTTTTTTTTTTTGAGACAGGGTCTCACTTTGTAGTTCGAGCTGGCTCTGAGCTCACTATGTAGCCCAGGCAAGCTTCGAACTCAGCAATCCTCCTGTCTCTGCCTCCTGAGTGCTGGGATTACAGGCGTGAGCCACCATGCCTGGCGGCCACTAATATTTTTGAACAGGGGAATTATGTTACTTAGCTAACTAATACTTTAGAAAAATGACAGATATTTCTGTTACTTGAAATTTCAGTAAGCATGCAGTCTTTATGTGATTAGCAAAAAAAAATGTTAAAAAAAGATGTATCTATTTGTGGTTTAGTTGGATTAGAAAGTGAGAAAGTAGAGATAAGAAACCAGTGACAGGTTATATAGTACTCGAAGCATGAGCAAATGGAATCAATCCTTGATGTCTGCTCTTGAAACAATAATTAAATGGTATGAAACAATATATCATTTTTAAAAAGCTTTTTCTTCTTTCTTTTTTCGGTGGTAGTAGAGATTGAACCCATGACCTTCATTACATCCTCAGCCTTTATTTATTTATTTATTTATTTAATTTTTTGAGACTGGGTCTCAATAAGTTGCCTAGGCTAGGTTTGAACTTGCTATCCTCCTGCCTCAGTCTTCCAGGGTACTAGGATTACAAGCATGCACCACCACGTTGGCTAAGGTTCTTTGTTGGAAGTTTTATTATTATTATTTATTAAGGTTCTTATTGGAAGTTTTTAGCTTAAGTAGAATAGAGAGTTAAGAGGATTGGGATGTTGTTCAGACACCTAAGGTAGAAATATAGGTGGGTCTCAAAAAGGCATAGAAACAGGAGCCAAAAAGCTGTTGGTAAACCTTCCCTCCCTGCTTTGTCATCTGGGGTTTTTTGTTTTTTGTTTTTTTTTGAGACAGGGTCTCGCTTTGTAGTTCAGCCTGACCCTGAGCTCACTATGTAGCCCAGGCTGGCCTCAAACTCAGCAATCCTCCCGCCTCTGCCTCCTGAGTGCTGGGATTACGGGCATGAGCCACCACGCCCGGCATTGTGTTATGTGGTATGCTGGGGATCGAACTCAGGACCTTGCACTTATGAGGGAGATGCTGGAACCACTGAGCTAAATCCTCTGCCATGATGATATTTTTAATGCATGATTTTAAAAATTAATGCTTGGTTTACTTTTTTCCTTGATTCAGGAGCAGTGACTGATGAGAATTAAAGGCCATGGATGAAGATGGGCTTGAATTACAACCACAAGGGCCAAATTCATTTTTTGATGCAACAGGTATAACTACTTGGGTTGTTCTACTTTTAATTTACCACATGAGACTTGTTAACATATTGACCAATTGCTAGATCTGACATTGATGTTCATTCTTAAATAGCCTGTCAGAGTCTACAAATGTTTAAGTGAGCACATTATTATCTACTTCAAAAACGTGGCTCCTTTATAGTAACTCTCATATTCTTGTCAGTGTCAGTTGAGCATCCCTAGTCCAAAAATCCAGAGTACTCCAGATCCAAAACTTCAAGTACCTTCATGGCCCTAAAGTGGAGAATTCCACACCTGGCCTCATGTGATAGATTGCGGTTAAACCTAGGCACACTAAAAATATTGCATAAAATTACATTCAAGCTATCTGGATAATGTATATATGAAACAGTGAATTTTGTGTTTAGACATGGAGCCCATTGCCAAGGTATTATGTATATTCTCTCTCTTTTTGGGGCCCTGGGAATCAAACTCAGGACCTTGTGTTTCCCAGGTAGGCATGGTACCACTAAGCTAAAGCCCAAGCCCATGAATAAGTATTAGGTTCTTTTTTTTGTACTGGAATCGAACCTGGGACCTTGTGGTTGCAAATAGGTACCGGAACCACTGAGCTAAATCCCTAGCACCTTATATTCTCTGTTCTAAAATCTGAAAAGATCTGAAATCTAAAAATACTTCTGGTCCCCAGTCTTTTGGATACGGATACTCATTTGGCGAAAGCAGCCATATTAAAACCTTAATGTTTTCACCTATTCTCATCCTGCCTCTTTCTGTTGATTTTCCCTTTAAAAATGTTTTTTTTTTTATTCCTTCTCATTTTATTTCTGTCACATAGACTTACTTTTCTTCATGTGCTGGAACTTTTGCATTTTTTTCTTTATCTCATGTCTCTTTTTATCTACCTACTGAGAAGAACACTTACTATAACATGTATATCATGCCATCTCTTTGTTCTTTTTTTTTTTTTTTTTGAGACAGGGTCTCACTTTGTAGTTCAGGCTGGCCCTGAGCTCACTATGTAGCTCAGGCAAGCCCTGAACTCAGCAGTCCTCCTGCCTCTGCCTCCCAAGTGCTGGCATTACAGGCATGAGCCACTAAGCCTGGCATTTGTGGCATGTGGTACTGATTGCTGGTGGGTGTGAGTCACCACTGCCAGTATTGTTGTATATGATTACCAGGGATAGAACCAGGGACCTTGCGCTTGCTAGGCAGGCGCTGGAACCACTGAGCTAAATGTCCAGCCTTTATTACTCTTCAGATGAAGTATAAACCCAAGGTCCTCCACATTCTGACCCTGTCCTTTGTTTATGACATTCATTCTCACAAGTTCCAAAAATGAACCTTCTATGTCAGGAGGATGGTTTTACCTCACTCCCCAAAGGAAGTCATATTCATGAAGTTCTAAAAATAGAAAAAGAACATTCACAATTTGGAATTACTCATGGTTCTAATTATATAACATTGTATAGTGATTATACTTGCTTTTGTAATGTAAAATAGTTTTATATCACACTAACAGGTATTCTTTTTCTTTAAATTGCATTCTTTATTGGTATAATTTGCATACATCTCACAATCACACATAACATTGGGGAATTTGTACCAATATATGACACAGTCATATCCCCACCCACACCTCCCTACCCCTAACATAGGTATTCTTACAAATAAAATGTTCATGAGTTCTACTGGGCCTCCGTTTTCATATGTTCTAATAATGAAACTGCTCATTACAGTTTTTCAGAATACGTATGTTCCCATGTGGTTATCACCACAGTTTTGTGATGTATGCATGGCAGATACTACTGTCCTCATTTTACTGATGAGGGAACTGAAACTCAGAGGTTAAATGACTTGCCCAAGGTTACAAAACTATTAAGTATATAATCTTTCTATCTGATTTACAGTGTGTAACCTGTGCTCTTGCCATTAAATGCTCTCATGGTCATGTCTACCAAGTGGAGATTATAGTGACCTATCACTTGATAATGATGTTGAAGATATTGTAGACAAATCAGTATACACCATATTGTAGAAGTTCCTTAGAAATTAAAGTGAGCATATTCTTTACATTATTTCTAAAATTAAAACAGGTATTAACTGAATTTAAAGATTTCCCCTAATTTTTTAAAGGTTAATTCATAATGTTGAATAATTTTTTTTTTTTGAGACAGGGTCTCGCTTTGTAGTTCAGGCTAGCTCTGAGCTCACTATGTAGCCCAGGCAAGCCTAAAACTCAGCAATCCTCCCGTCTCTGCCTCCCGAGTGCTGGGATTACAGGCGTGAGCCACCACGCCCAGCATTATATGTGGTAACCAGGGATCGAACTCAGGTCCTTACGCTTGCGAGGCAGGCGCCAGAACCACTGAGCTAACCCTCCGGCCCTGCTTTGTTTTTCTTTGATGCTTCTTTTTTTTTTTTTTTTTTTTTTTGTACCAGGGATTGAACTCAGGACCTTGTGCTTGTGAGGCACTGAGCCATGGAACCATTGAGCTAAATCCCTGGCTTTTGCTCTTCTCTGGACCAACAGTCAATATATATATTTTTAATTTTGTTTTCATCAAGGATATATGATTTTTTCCCACCATTTGTGGCGTTCACTTACAGTAATGTTTATGGAACACCATATGCTGTATAGACTACATGATTTTGGTTAAGTCATTTAATCTCACTGGGCTATACTTGATTCCCCTGCCTTCATTCCGTAACTGCAAAGTGGACTAGAGTAAGGTTTCCTGGATTATGAGGAACTGACTTGGGAGCTGGGGTCTGGGAGTAGGAAGGACAGAGTACTCTGGTGAAGTCAGGGTTAGCTCATTCTAGCTACCCTCATACCCTCACCCACCCAGCACACTGCACTTGTCTTTGTTTGATCCACAGTGTTCTTGACCAATTGTTTTTTTCCCAAAATGTGACCTTCTGTTCCTGTTTTCATTTATTCCCTTATCCTTTTTATGTTCTAGAGTCAGAGGTTGATTTGTAAATTTCCATAGTCACAGAGGATTTGGTGTTCTGTTGTATCAGAATGAAAAGAGAATGATAGGAAGAAGGGGACAAAGTAGAAGGGAAGTAAGAGAAGTACATGGTAAAGAGAAGAAAAACTGATTTGAAGAGAGCAAGGTGGAGCAAGAAGGGAAAGAAATGAAAAATCACATGTAATGAAAAAATAGTACATTGCCACCTGAAGTTACATTACTTACTTTTTATAGTCATCCCTGAAAAACCTGTGAATGAGTTTTGTTTGTTTGTTTGTTTATTGAGACAGGGTCTCACATTATAGTTCAGACTAGACCTGAACTCACTTTGTAGCCTAGGCTAACCTTGAACTCACAGCAATCCTACTGCTTCTCTCTTAAGTGCTGGGATTACAGGTGTGAGCCACCACGCCCAGCATTGTGGTGTGTGGTACTGGGATCAGACCCAGGACTTTGCGCTTGCTAGGCAGATGCCAGAACCACTGAGCTAAATCCCCAGCCTGAATGAGTTTAATTTTATAAATGTTCCTACAATACTTTCACAAGTATTTTTCTCCTGTGACTTCTTCAGTTTTTTGTTTTCTTAGTATATATTTCTTTATGTGCTAATTGATTTTTAACACAAGCTGTTGTGTTAAAAACATCTTTCTAATAAGATTCAAAAATAAATTCCCTTTTTTTGTTTTCTTTAATCTTGCTAAATGTGTGAGAGAACTGATGAATTAGTTTGTTGTGCTACTAGAAATTGAATAATATTTATGAATTCAGACAGTCATACATGCCTACTGGGAATTTGTCTTTTTAATTTTTTTAAAGGAGCTGATGCTGCACACATGGATGGTGATCAGATTGTCGTGGAAGTACAGGAAACTGTTTTTGTGTCAGATGTTGTGGATTCAGACATAACTGTGCATAACTTTGTTCCTGATGACCCAGACTCTGTTGTAATCCAAGATGTTATTGAGGACGTTGTTATAGAAGATGTTCAGTGCCCAGATATCATGGGAGAAGCAGATGTATCTGAAACAGTCATCATTCCCGAGCAAGTGCTGGACTCAGATGTAACCGAAGAAGTTTCTTTAGCGCATTGCACAGTTCCAGATGATGTCTTAGCCTCTGATATTACTTCAGCCTCCATGTCTATGCCAGAACATGTCTTGACCAGTGAATCCATACACGTGTCTGATGTTGGACATGTTGAACATGTGGTTCATGATAGTGTCGTTGAGGCAGAAATTGTCACTGATCCCCTAAGCACTGACGTAGTTTCAGAAGAAGTATTGGTAGCAGATTGTGCCTCTGAAGCAGTCATAGATGCCAACGGGATCCCTGTGGACCAGCAAGATGACGACAAAGGCAACTGTGAGGACTACCTTATGATCTCCTGTAAGTCCTGGGGCACAAAGATTGTCAGAGGTGTTTTTGCAGACTACTCTCCTAACTTAAGTTGGGTGAAATTTTTTTTGGCTACTTCTATACAATTAAAGTAAATCTCATAGGCCTACCTGCAGTGTTTTAGTTTGAAGTCTGTAAGATAACTCAAAATTAAGAAAAGTGAAGTAATGCCAAGTAGAAGTTGCTTCTGTATTAATACAACAGTAAGATGAGATTTATTCAGTCTAGAAAAAAACACAAGCTGAAAGGAATAGAACTGAAATTTATAAAATCAGGAGGGATGTGATTAGGCTGTTATGAGCCTCTATTAAAGTTAGAAACCCTTTAGAAAATTATAAGGAGTTCAACTTAAATGCATAGTCAAACTACTTATATTCTTGTATGTGATAGGTACAGGGAACCACTAGACAGAGCCTGAAATGTGCCTTTATTTTTTTTTTTTTCTTTTGAGACAGGGTCTCGCTTTGTAGTTCAGGCTGGCCCTGAGCTCACTATGGTGCCCAGGCAAGCCGCCACGAACTCAGCAATCCTCCTGTCCCTGCCTCCCGAGTGCTGGGATGACAGGCGTGAGCCACCACGCCCGCCCGGCACTGTGGTATGCGTTGTTGATTGTTGGTGGGTGTGTCTCCACGCCCACCATTCTATGTGGTTACCGGGGGATCGAACTCAGGACCTTGCGCTTGCGAGGCAGGTGCCAGAACCACTGAGCTAACCCTCCAGCCCGTGCCTTTATGTTTTTGAAGGTACTGTAATTCTTACTTTTTTTTTCTTTTTTTGAGAAAGGGTCTCACTATGCAGTTTGGGTTGGCTTTGAACTCCCCATGTATCCCAGGCTGGCCTTGAACTCTCCCACAATCCTCCTGCCTCACCTTCCTGATTGCTGGGATTACAGACATGAGCCACCACAACCAGCATTGTGGTATGTGTATACCAGGGATCGAATTTGGGACCTTGCGCTTGCCAGGCAGATAGATGCTGGAACCACTGAGCTAAATTCTCAGCCCTGAACCATAATCTTTAAACAGGATTTTAAGTGTAGTGGTTCTTCTAAGATTATTGAAGAAAAGGTGCTTTTGAGACACACCTCTGAATGTTTAATTTGGCATCTGGGAGGGTAGCCATATCTTTTTTGTTTTGTTTTGTCTTTTTGAGACAGGATCTTGCTTTGTAGTTCAAGCTGGCTCTGAAATCACTATGTAGTCAAGGCTGACTTGGAATTAGTGGCAGTCCTCCTGCCTCAGCCTCTCAAGTGCTGAGATTACAGGCGTGTGCCACCATACCCACCTAGCCATGGTCATTTTACAACATATTTCTTCTTCTTCTTTTTTTTTTTTTTTTTGCGGTACCTGGGATTGAACTCTGGCCCTTGTGCTTACAAGGTAGACAAGGTAACAAACACTAAGGTAAAACCCCGGCCCTTACAACATATTACTTGGTACCACTTTCAGAGATAAAATTCTAAATTGACTAGACAATGGGAATTCTTATGCCTTAAGGAACTAAACTTCAAATAAACACTAATAAGCTACTTAGAAATATACAGGAGTATTTCTTTTAATACACTGGTGTCCACCACCATTTTAGGAAATACCTTTTAAAAGTTTTTGAGATTTTGGAAATCAAAGAATGCTGGCTATAAAGCAGAAGAAAATACCTTCACTCAACATGCTTGTTGGGACTCCTATGTGCCAGACACTGTGTAGATAGAGCACATATGGGTATGCACTAAATAAGGAAGTACATAAAACTTGTCCCTGTAGGAGAGAAGGGTTGCAGTGTAATGTAGACGTTTGTTCTGGGGAGGCAGGAAAGAGTAGCTCACCTTTGGAGTCAAGGATAAGTTCTAGTTTTAGATGATAGAAAAGGGCGTAGGTGGGATACAGACATTCCAGGCCAGTGGCATCATATATAAGAAGCAGAAGGGGTCTTAACCTTTGCTGGGAACAGTGAGAACTTCAGGATGCACTTGTTTCTGTACTTTCTGTTTAATTTCTTAGAATAAATTTCTAGAAATAGAACTGTTTTTTTTTAGAGGGTACAGTGATTTACAGCTTGGGTTGTATTACCTCAGTATTTTTCCTGATAAAATTCCTCTCACTGTGAGACTCTCAGATAGTCCTTTTCTCTGTACTCAAACCAACACTGGATATTATTTTCCTCTTAGTTTTTGTCAGTCTGATACAAAAAAAATGTAATATCTTGTTTCAGTTTTGAATTTAGTAAGATAATCCTGGTAGCAATAGGGAATAATAATAGATGAGGAGATATTGCTGATAGAGAATAAAGGACATACGTGTAAATACTGAATGATTTCTCTGGTCTGGTCTGAGAAACAAAGTGTGAGTGAGAACCGTAATATACAATGTGAAATAGGAAGAAAATGTTCAAGGGAGAAGGGGAACTAAGAAGGAGAATTGGGGGAAAGGAAAGTAAATGGGCAGGGGTAGGAGGGTTGATGGATGTATCTTGTTGTTTACACTGTTTATTAAGGTAGAGTAACAGGGTAAAATATATTCTGAGCAGCTGTTGCTGTGGGTATACATTTGTAAGGACATGCTTTTGTCTTTGATGCTTAAGGTGTTCATAAAGTCATAATAAAAAGAATAGTTGCCGGGCGTGGTGGCTCATGTCTGTAATCCCAGCATTTGGGAGGCAGAGACAGGAGGATTGCTGAGTTCGAGGCTTGCCTGGGCTACATAGTGAGCTCAGGGCCAGCCTGAACTGCAAAGCAAGACCCTGTCTCAAAAAAAAAAAAAAAAAGAATAGTTAAAATGGCTCAAGTATAAGATAAAGGGATTGGAAGTGGGGTAGACTCGAGATTAGGAAGTAAAATGGATGTGATTTGGTGACATAAAACAAGGATGGGAATTTGAGGGAAAAAAATAATATAAGGGCCACCATATGACTTCTTTTACCTTGGGAGATTGGGTCCTTGGTCATAATTACTCAAGGTTTTGTTGAGGGGAAAAAGATTTAGGACCTGTTAGAAAATTTGAACTGCTTGCTGGAGACAATGTGATGGTTATTTTTCTAGGCAGTTGAAAATAAGAATTTGGTGCTTTTGAGAGAGGTATGACTAGAGGAGATGTTTGTGACAATATAACAGAAAATATTCTGTATAGAAATGGATGGTGGACCCCTTAGAATGCTTGTTAGAATATAAGTAACAAGTACGGATCTTTTGGTTATCTTTGGCAGAGGGGATGAGCCCATGAAAACCAAGAGTTTGAGAAGAGCAAAATAAGGAAAACCCTTGAGTATTTACAACATTGTCAAGAATTCAGAGAATCCCTACAAGTGTCAGCTACTAAAGAGAAAGCAGGCTTTCTTGTTTGGGCAGTTAGGAAATTTTGAGTATCTAAATTAGAATTTCAGTAAAGCATGTAGGCATGAGAAGATGGATGAGGTGAATTGTAAGGGATTGAGAAATTAGTAGAAATGGAGTTAAGTGAAGCAGTTTTTATAGAATGATATTTTGGTCAGTGAAAGGACAGAAGAATGTGGCTCTTGCTGGATAGCTGGATGTCGAAAGCCTGCTGAATGTGCTTGTAGTTACAGGAAACAAGCCACTGGGCTGAGTGTGATGATGAGAAAAGAAGGGCTGACCTATGGAGCAGGTGGCAGAGGAGGGGAAAGGGCTGGGGCCCAGGGCAGCAGTGGATGGCTATTGGATGAGCCCTGGAGAGAGAGAGCTGAGTCCTCTTTTCTGAGATGGGAAAGTCAAAGGAATGTTTGAATTCTGGGAGCTATTTTCTCTGTGAAGCAGGTTTATCTACTTTACAGAAGGACTACAGAGGTTGGGTTAAGAGCTGAGCAGTGTGGTAAAAGGCTGAAAAGTTTTAGTCTGATGGGGATGAGCCAGGGCAGGAAGCTAAGATTTACCCAGCTGAGATTGGGAGTCTTCAGTCTGTAATACTATCCCTAATCTCTTCACTAGTAGGCTTCAGCCACCTGGAGTTATACTTTGCAGCTGAGTAATCAAGAAGCCATTTTGTGAAACATCAGTTTGTGCAGTTGGAAGCTGGAAAAGAGCTGGTAATGATGAGTCAGACTGCCTTCAACAGCTTCAGGCAACAGAGTATTCTTTGGGTACCTCTGCTAGTAACATGATCTGTGAGATGCCAATTTGCACTTCTTGTTGACATCTCCCATCCCTTTTAATTAGAAGCGTTCTTTTTACTTTTTTTCCCAGTACTAGGGGATCAAACTTGGGCCCTTGTGCTTCCAAGGCAGGTGCAGTACCATTTGAGCTAAATCTCCAGCCCATGGAGGTGTTCTTTTCTAATCCCAGGTTCAATTTAAATGTTGAAATACACTTTTTGTTAATAGCTATATGGAGATATCTTTTACATACCCAATAATTCATTCATCTAGAACCTACAGTTTCATGTTTTTTAGTATAGTCACAAAGATGGACTACTATCACCACTATTTATTTACCACTGTTAATTAAAAATTTTCATTACCCCAAAGAGAAACCATGTCTTTTTTTTTTTTTTTTTTTTAGTTTTTTGAGACAGGGTCTCACTTTGTAGTTCAGGCTGGCCCTGAGCTTAGAAACTATGTAGGCCAGGCTAGTCTTGAACTCATGGCAATCCTCCAGCCTCTACCTCCCAAGTGCCCATACCCTTTTGCTATATTTCCCACTTACCCTGTCCATTCCCACTATGCCTAAGCAAGCACCAGTCTACTTTTTTGTCTTGATACATTCCTTGTTTTGGGTAAATGAGGTGGCATGACAGGTGGTCTTTTGTGATTGGTTTCTTTCATTTAGAGTGGTGTTTTCATGTTTCCCACGATGTGGCATGTGTTTTATTCTTTTTTTTTTTTTTTTTGAGACTGGGTCTCACTTTGTCCTTCAGGGTGGCCCTGAGCTCACTATGTTGCCCAGGCAAGCCTCAAACTCAGCAATCCTTCTGCCTCTGCCTCCCGAGTGCTGGGATTCCAGGTGTGAGCCACTATGCCCGGCACTGTGGTATGTGGTACTGATGGCTGGTGGGTGTGAGTCACCACACCCAGCATTGTATGTGGTTACCGGGGATCAAACTCAGGGCCTTGCGCTTGCAAGGCAG
>PVIC010039570.1:0-17068 GCA_004025085.1 Thryonomys swinderianus
AAAAAAAAAAAAAAAAAAAAAAAAAAAAAAAACATAAGGTGTTTTTTTTAAAAACAGTTCTTAGTTACTTTAAATTGCATAACTTTGCAATTCATCTCCTTTGCTCAGTTTCTATGGTATTTGTACCATATTTAGAAATGTCTTTTCTATTTCCAGGTTAAAAATACAAAGTATTTTATAATATCACCATGTAACCTGATCTTCAAAAGAATGAACTTCGTATTACTCATCACACAAAGGCTTAAAAGGTACCATAAACCACTGGCTGTCAGCTAGGGATGACTTCCTGCCACAGCGGACAACAGACCATGACTAGAAACACTTCTGGTCAGCACAGCAGTGGGTGGAGGCTACACAATAGCACTTCTCCTATAATGCACAGGACGGCCCTTCCTCCCACCCCTGCAAAGCATTATCCAGTCCAAAATGTTAGTGGTGATGAAGTTGAGGAGACCTGCTCCAAATAATTTCTCCCCCATGGGTATTCTGTTATTGTCGTTTCAGTGTCTGCATATCAGAGAACACAGGAAATATCAAGGGATATGTGAAAGAAAGAGAAGAACTGGATAAGGAAAGTGTTTATGTGCGTGGGATCTAAGCCATGGCTTCATCCACTGCATGCCAGCCATGTGCTTTCCTAGTAAGCTCTGTTTCCCCGGGGAAATTTTGGTTAAGTTGGAAAGAAATTTTACCTTATTTGTGCTATTCTTAGTTCAGTATTTCTAATTCAGCTCCAAGAAGCTTAAATTTAACACTTTTATAAATTATGTCAGAGAGACAAGAAAAAGGAACCTACTACACAATGGAATACTAATAATGGACAGAAGCATGAAGAAGAGACTAGTTATTATGTAAATGCCTTTATTTGAACCACTACATTACTACCAGATTACATCACTTTTCAGAGTTAGAGTAACATAATGATCTTGAAAACTACAGCAAACAGCTTGACAAAGCAAGAGTACATTAAGTCCTACATATATACTTTCACTTTTTAGTGATCACATCTTGTTGCAGCTGTAAAATTTAAAAATATATTTCACACTTAGCATACTTGGCCTACTGTATCCCATCTATACTCTGACCACACTCTCTCCCCAACTGTCCTGTCCAACAGTATTTTAAATTGCAAGAGAGAGTTTGATGATACAGGTTATAAAACAAAAAAGCATGTATAGAGCCAAGTGATTTAAGACAAAATATTTAATTTGTTTACATCTTGGGTGTGGGAGGGAAGATGCAAATTTGGGGTACGTGGTGCCTCTATCTATAATGTATGCTTTTGACTTACTTGAAGACCTCTTTAAAAAAGTAGCAAAATCAGCAGTCTTATTGAATGTAATCAAAATATTCTTAAATGTACAAAAAAGGATCATATAGAAAGAATACTGTAAAAAGATAATGATTTTAAGAATAAAAGAATAAGAAAACTCTTACATTCTGCATAGCCAGTTACTTCGGCAAATTTTCAGTACTACAAAGTAAGCAAAGGATACTCATATCCAAATACCTTCTGATCATAGTTCTCGAATAAGAACTAGCATCCTGGGTGGAAAACAAAATGACTGTCTAATAATATTAATTTCTGAAAATCTAAGTGAGTCCCAAGAGATGGACATTCTGAGAGGGAAAAAGGTACGGAGAGAGAAATAACACACAGCAATGGGAAATATCAAGGGCAGCGTTCTAGGAGGAGAGAGAGTAAAATAGTTTGGCTACAAGCACATTTCAGGCGTGCCTGACAAATCCAACCGTGACAGCTGGAGAGAAGAGCTGTTTCATTAAAACTCTTTCCCCTGAGGGCCCTCATGAGGAGCTAGTCTTGTTAATCAAAACTAAAGTCCTTTAAATGATCAAGAACTCTTTAAGCCATGAGCACTTCACCTGGAAATAGCTGACTTGCTAATCATGCACCTGGGGATGAGGCTGGTTTTATTCAGGTTGGTTACTTTACACTCGCTTCATCCCCCTGCCCATCAAACACGCAAACACAGTCATGACCATCTTGGGCTTTACTTCCACGAGGTCTTCAGGGAGAGCGTAGACTCTGGCCCCAATTCTTCTAGCCATTGACACAGCATACCTATTTTTTGAGGCAACAAAAATTACGATGAAATTTTTGTCAAGGATACCATATGAGACATCAATTTCCTCTTTTATCATCATTTGTTTCACACCGAAAGTGCTAATCAGAATGATTTCACTTTTTGTTTTGCTTTATTTTGGCTTTGAGTTCAACGTTTAAATTACACCAGGTTTATGCTCTATTATTTTCGCACTGATGTTCTCTTTGAAATAGGAATTCAGCCTGCAGCACTGACTTCATATGAAAATGAGTTATGTAGGTGGTGGCACAGTCAATGTTGGTATTCTTTTTTTTTTTGCTTTTTTGGAGACAGGGTCTCGCTTTGTAGTTCAGGCTGGCCCTGAGCTCACTATGGTGCTCAGGCAAGCCGCCGCGAACTCAGCAATCCTCCTGTCTCTGCCTCCCAAGTGCTGGGATTACAGGCGTGAGCCACCATGCCCAGCATTATATGTGGTAACCGGGGATCGAACTCAGGTCCTTGCGCTTGCAAGGCAGGCGCCGGAACCACTGAGCTAACCCTCCGGCCCCAATGTTGGTATTCTTTTTGGGCAGGGAATAAGGTAACAAACCCTCTCACATGGTCTCGTAGATATAGTGGGGAATTGTGCCAGATGCAAAAGCCCAGTTGTATGTAGATGCAGTGAGTATTTCCACCAAATTGCTAGGAAGTGGGGGAAGGTACATGGTGTGTACAGGGAGGCTGGGCCAAGTACTGCAAAAGGCAGGCAAAGAAGGATAAAATAACTGACATGCCCACTTAGGGAAATCTGCAGGAATACATGTCAACTAATCCAGAACCTTTCCAGGTGCATTACAATAGGAATCTTTACAGAGTCAAATCAAGTCACAGTCTAAGTCTTCAGGGAGGTAGGGAAAGACCTTCTATTGAAGATTTACTATTATGAGAAACTTTAAAGGGAGTGTTCTGCTGAGGCCTAGCAAAAATCCACCAATGTGGGAACTGAAATAAATTCAATGTATGTAGTAAGAGTGGTCTGGATACAATACAAGAGACATAGGAGTTCAGTGGCTCAGCGGCAGAGTACTTGTCCAGTGTGTGCAAGGCCCTGGGTTTCATCTCCTGTACCGTCCTCTAAGGTACGAATATCCTGAGGTCACTTTCATTCTTGTTTTGTTTGTACCTGATTTGCGTTAAAACATGCACCATCACTATAGTCCACTAAAACAACAATTGAGAACCTTGCAGTGGTTCTCAACTGGTAGACTGTTATATATTTCTTTCATTCACTCTTTTTTTTTTTTTTTAAGACAGGGTCTCCTTTTGTAGTTCAGGCTGGCGCTGAGCTCACTACGGAGCCCAGGCAAGCCTCAAACTCAGCAATCCTCCTGTCTCTGCCTCCCGAGTGCTGGGATGACAGGCGTGAGCCACCACGCCCGGCACTGTGGTATGTGGTAGTGATGGCTGGTGGGTGTGAATCACCACTCCCAGCATTGTATGTGGCTACCGGGGATCGAACTCAGGACCTTGTGCTTGCAAGGCAGGCGCCGGAATCACTGAGCTAAATCTCCAGCCCTCTTTCATTCACTCTTTACAAAGCTTCTAAAGTAAGTATCATTGTCCCCAGTTACTGATGAGGAACCTGAGGCTCAAAGACTTTTCATAGACTGAGATTGTACATTATTTGTCTTTCTGTGTCTGCTCTATTTTATGTAACATAACGTTCTCCAGGTTCACCCATGTTGTTGCTAAATGACAAGATCTCATCTTTTATAGGGGCCAAATAATATTCTACGGTCGTATGTGGACCCGAAAAAGCTGCTAGAATGGAGCAGAACCTTAGGACAGAATAGAGTGGAACAGAGGTTTGGGTAACTTGGAGGGGGACATCAGGAGATGTTGGCCAAAATATGTGTAGTTACTGTCACCGGCAGAGGAAAGAGTCCAGGGTGGGCAAATGTGTGGAGATGGAAGGCAGGCTGACGGTTGCTGGGGTCAGGGGACAAGGAACAGAGAACAGGGAATACTGATGGTACAGAGCTATTTCTCTGTGATGAGAATGTTCTAAAACTGACTGTGGTGATTATTGTTTAACTGTACTGAAAATCACTGAATTGCACACTTTCAATTTTTCAATTGTATGATATCTAAATTGTACCTTAGTAAAACTGTTAAGAAAGTGTTAAAACCTTTTAAAAGATAATTTTCGGCCCGGTGATTGTCTTCAGTGGCAGGACATGAATAAGAGTTTACATTTGCTGGGCTGCAAACTCATGTTCTCCTGCATTGTTCAGCTTTGCTTACTTGGCATTGTTATGCTTGTCATCTTCTGTTAGATTGCCGCTCTTAACAAGGTCATAGTTTATGCAGCCCGGTTGGATGGCATCAATTAAATCCACAACGGCCAAACTGGAGCTGATTGTCTTGTCCTAGTGTAGAGGAAGAGCAAATCTAAGAATTTCAGTATGTATAAATGAACATGTGCTTCTGTCTCTATAGAATCTGAAGCAAAGGCCAGTGAATTAAGAGAATTTTTCCACTTCCTACTCACAAACAGACTAAAGACTGTCCTTCCAAATTATATTTTCTAGAAAACACAATATTTAATCAAATACAGATTCTGACCTTAAAATTCTGAATGGAAGTTGACTTTCCAGCTTCACGCAATGTTCTGTTTACCCAGCTTACAATAATATCATCATTAGCTTTCTGACCTTCGCCCAGATCCTCCAGGACATTGAGAGTATATCTAAGAGAAACAGCAGAAGGTCACAATTTATTTTATGGAAAAAAAACACCTGAAAGATACATTATTTCCCATTTCTCCTTAGGTTTGAAAGACTACAACGTTCATGGAAAGAAGTTCATACTACCTGAAAAAAGTATTTCAAGTAGTAGGTGCTTTACTGACGTTCCCATTATAGTGGTAGGGACACGCTCTTGATAGACAATAGGAAATTAGAAGATAGATCTTTGGCAAATGGGAAGGGGACCAGGACACAGAAGAAGGAGACAAAAATAATTGGGATGTGTTATGGAGATGTACCAACTCCCCACAATGAATGTAATCATTATTTACTACAAACATGTACTAATTAAGATTTAAGAAATTTCTGAACTACAAAGCGAGACCCTGTCTCAAAAAAGCAAAAAAAAAAAAAAAAAAAAAAAAAAAAAAAAAAAAAAAAAAAAAAAAAAAAAAAAAAAAAAAAAAAAAAAAAAGATTTAAGAAATTTAAAAAGGTCTCTACAATGTATGATAGATTTTATGAAGTAGGAAATATTCAAAGGGAATGTGGTAGGGGAAAGTAATGAAAGGAAAGAATAAATATGATTTGGAAAGAACAAGAAAGCACATGTATACAGGGGGTGGGGAGTTGTGGGGTAGGTAGGGATATGGGTAAAAATGAGAATTAACTCATATCATATACTGGTACAAATTCTCCAGTGTTGAGTGTGATTGTGAGCTGTATATAAAATGTACCAATGAAGAATTCAATTAAAAAAAAAAGATCTCTGGGGTCTAAATGTGCAAGCGCATCTTATACTATGGTAGTTCAACAGTGATAATGACTTAAAATAACCTAGGCTTTGGGTAGCACTTAAGTCAAAATGAGTGGTTTAGCACTGTCATTAAGAGACCTTCATGTTTCAAAGGGTTACATGGGGATGCTCATACTTTATTCCAGGAGCATTTACTGATTGATTGACAGTGTTGGGGACTGAATGCAGGGCCTCACACATGCTAAGCATGTGCTCCACCACTGATTTACACCTTAGCACATCTAATAATTGCATTTATCCATTGACACTCAGTGAGGTTTACGTACTCATCAGGTTTACTATAAAGAAAAGGGAATTGCTTCGGTTCTGTTGTCTAACATATAAGGAAGAAAGCTTTTCTCACTACACATCCAAAATAGATTCAGAGCTAGGCATGGTGGTGCATGCCTGTAACCCCAGCAATCAGGAGGCAGAGGCAGAGGATTGCTGAGTTTGAGGTTTGCCTGGGTTACATAGTGAGTTCAGGGCCAGCCTGAACTAGAAAGCGAGACCCTGTCTCAAAAAACTAAGAACAAAAAATAAACAAAATATATTCACAGTCCAAATACAATCATGTTCAAAAGTATAGTCATTAACATGTTTACTTATTAAAAATCTAATAAGAGTGAAATTACAAAGATGTGTTACAGTGAAGCTTAAACAGTTAAACTTGTGTTCTATACCTTCTCATCAGCTGCCAGACTAAAGCTAAGGTTAAGGTTTGGTTCCCATCATTAAGGTCTTGTCCTCCAATGCCAACCAGGGAGAATTTAGCAGCATGCTTCCCTAATTCAATAGCATAATTGCAGTTTTCTAGCTGTAAACACACAGAAATAAATGAATGGTTAAACATCTTCATTTCTTTAATTTGCATACATATGTATATGTGCTAGGTAATGCTAAGTATTTGTATACAAAAACTAATAAAACATAGCTTCTGGCCTTGGGAAGCTCGGGATCAATAGTTTTCAAAACAAAACAAACTGAAAATAAAAACAACTGGGCACAAATATATGCAGCAAATTAATTACCTACCTTTTTCATGTTAGCTCCAAGTTTTGGGTATGGAGGTTTATTAACCTTATTCCAGTCCACAGGAACTTTAATTCTTTCATATAACTGTAAGATTACCAGGGCATCTTGCAGGTCACTAATGATTTAAAAATAATTCGATCAGTGTTTTCAGCTAGACCATTTCTTTCTTTAAAACAATAACACTACACTGCTCAAGAAGATACATAAAGCCATAATCTTCAAGACTCAGATTTTCCAGTAGTTTGTGCTAAAAACAGCTAAGATCCTCTAATTCACCGAAAAGTATGTACTGAGAGCTTATTACAAGGAAAACACAGTTCTGAAAGGCTGGATACATAGGACAAAAATATCTGTCCCTACATTAGGGTCAGAGAGGTACAGTAAACAAGCACAATGGATAAGTAGGTAATGGAATTCGGGTGAGTATGTGTATCATAAAGACATTTCTACAGCCTATCACAGTTACTATGTAAGGAAAGAATTTCCACTTTTGCATATTTAGAAAATGATGATAGAAACAACCATTCACATCCTCCAATATATATATATATTTTACTTACTTATTTATTTATTTATTTTTTGCTTTTTGAGACAGGGTCTCGCTTTGTAGTTCAGGCTGGCCCTGAGCTCACTATGGTGCCCAGGCAAGCTGCCGCGAACTCAGCAATCCTCCTGTCTCTGCCTCCCGAGTGCTGGGATGACAGGCGTGAGCCACCACGTCCGGCATTGTGGTATGCTGTGTTGATTGTTGGTGGGCGTGTCTCCACGCCCAGCATTATATGTGGTTACCAGGGATCGAACTCAGGACCTTGTGCTTGCGAGGCAGGCACTGGAACCACTGAGCTAACCCTCCGGCCCCACATCCTGCAATATAAATAACTGCTACAAATTAAGATTTAGAAAATCTTTGGAAAAAATGAGGACCGAGATATATCATGTACACATACAAATTCCCAATGTGGAATGTGATCATGATGTGTATCTAAAACATACCAATAAGCTCAATAAAGAAAAAAAAAAGTCTTTGGAGCTGTCATTATTTACATAACACCTATTTGTGATGTTGGTAGCTGTTTACAATAGGAATAAGATGGCTTACGCATAGAGATGGTTTACGTGGGGATTAACACCCAGAGAGTTCATCCAGTTACGGAAAGTTCTTTCTTCACGAGTTTCTCCTATAAAGAATATTGAAAAATGTATTTATTTATTAAACACCTTTTATGTATCAACATAACTTACATATTTATTTTATCTACTCTCTTCCAACTGACACATATTCTACAGTATGAATTCCCAAGCATTCTTTAGAGATATATTTTCTATATTCATGATTTTCTACATTTATGTTAAAATTAAAGAATACAATCATATTGTAAACTCTCAAGCCACTTAGTTTATGTGCTTTTTTTCTTTTTGGTGGTAGTTCTCAAATCTAGAGACTTAAGAATGCTTGGTAAACACTACATTGCTTAGTTACAACCCCAGCCACACAGAGCTTTATAAACTAAGTAATATGTTCTTTCCTAACCTTTTTCCAGTATCTCCTTAAATCTGCATACCTTGAAGTAACTGCTGTTATCAGTTTAGTTTATATTTTTAAGACTTTGCTATGTCATATGAGCTTATATTCATATTAATGCATGTTATTCTTACACTCTTAAAAATCACCATGCTGCACATGATTACTGCTTCTACAGGTTTATTTAAGTAACAGATTACTTGGAGCTTCTGGGCACAAAGGTATAGCCCAGTGGCAGAGCACTTGCCCAGCTTATGCACAGGTAGGTCCCATCCCCAAGACTACCAAAAAAACCCAAAAAACAAAACAAAAAACAACAAAAAAAAGAGCTTCAAAACCACAAAATTCAAGATTTTATAGCAATGTCAGTCAACACTTGCTGAGTTACAATTTCCATGTGTTAATTTTTATATACTGCATTTCATACATACCTAATGTGGAATAGATAAACTCTGCGTGTCTCAAATTTAAATAACTGGCATGAAATAGCACTATGTTTACTTCTAACAGAACTTGCTAAAGCAAAGCGGACAGAGAAATTTCTTAGCTGAAGATTATGATATCATTATGACTTCCGTATTCTATTCTTTTTTTTTTTTTTTTTTGAGACAGGATCTCGCTTTGTAGTTCAGGCTGGCCCTGCGCTCACTATGGAGCCCAGGCAAGCCTGGAACTCAGCAATCCTCCTGTCTCTGCTCCTGAGTGCTGGGATTACAGGTGTGAGCCACCATGCTCGGCACTGTGCTATGTGGTATTGATTGCTGGTGGGCATGAGTCACCATGCCCAACATTGTATGTGGTTACCGGGATTGAACTCAGGACCTTGCCCTTGTGAGGCAGGCACTGGAACCACTGAGCTAAATCTCCGGCCCCCGTATTTTATTCTTTAGCCCACACATTAGAATTAAAAAGCTAAGCAAGTGTAATTACAGATCTGTAATCCTAGTATCAGGAGGCTGAGGCAGGCAGATTGCTACAAGTTTGAGGACATTCTGGGCTACATAGTGAGTTTGAGGTCAGCCTGAACTGCATAGTTAGGCCCTGTCTTAAAAAAAAGAAAAGAATTTGAACATCTTAGTTACCTTCTAATAGAGTCCAGTCAATATCCTGGTTCTCTGGCTTCGTTAGTGCTGGGTATTTATTAAACAGGTTAGCCACAAAGGCTAAATTCAGCTTTGGGTTTCCACTGACAACATCGGCAGGGGTAACAAATTGTCTGCAGCCTAATTTGTCTGCCTGTTGAAGCATGCTTTCAGCTCTCTTCAAGTCATCTGTTTCCTATTGAAGTGAAATAGAAGACATTTTTAAAAGGGCATACTAAAAATATAGACCCTTTTCCTATAATCATAGTCTTGGATATACAATTCTACTGTCTGAATCAACACATGGTAGTTTTGAGTGCAAAAACAAAACAAAACAAAACAAAACAAAACACCGAGGGCTCAGGAGGATGTGCAACATCTTTAAAATGCAATAGATGGCATGAAGGCATGGCTAACTACTGAATACATTTAAATCTGGATCACATCTCATACCAAAAACTGCATCAAGAAAAAAGCTAAGTCAGAAATATGTGTTTAAAAAGGAGAAAGAAATGAAAAAAAAAACTTCACATTTTAAGATTAGGTCATAAACAGGGTGTATGACTGAAAAAAAGACTCTGGAAAAGAAGGGAAAAATGTTTGGAGAAGACTGAGGCACCTAGATTGTGCTGGGAAGCGAGGTTTGAGGGATACAGACTTATGGAAAGTGGTACTGGCTAGGAGAAATGGAGCAAGATGGTATAGGGCCTTAGACCTATGCAGAACATTTTAGACTGAATTCTATATATATTTTTTTTGTACCAGGGATCAGACCTGGAGTTTGCTAGGCAGGCACCCTGCCACTAGGCTAAATCCCTGACCCCTAGTCAGAATTCTAGAAGCAATGGAGGAATCTTTAAAGGACTTTGAGAAGGGAGGACCCAAATAAAGCAATGTTTTCGAAGCTCATTCATGGATGACTGGCAGGAGAAAGATCACATCAGAATTCGTGTCAGTTAATATACTGGTGCTGTTTACCCAAGCATAAGTTCACCTGACCTACCAGCAGTGACCTGAGCCAGAGTTTTGCATTTAACATGCAGACAGCAAAATAAGTACACAAATCAGTACAAATTTAGTTTTGGTAAAGACAGAGCAAAACGGTTAAGTCAATGTAATCCACTAATCCTACCATAATAGGATACATATCTGCATTTTTTAATGAGTATAATATGCTTTTCATTTAATGGGTACAGAGAAACAAAGAATGTAAAGATGAAGGTACTATATTGTAATTCTTTTACTGATAGGCCGAGTGGGACCCAATTTTAGGAAGGAACTAGTCCAAAGTCACTGAACAAATTAGTAACAACCAGGAGACAATAATTTCCCCAAATGGATTACATACATCAAGATTTCGTAAATATATCCAAAACACAGGAATATTACAGGTATATGAATATCTAATCATTAAATTAATTATTATAATCCAAATGGGAAAAGGCTAGTCTCTGGTGCTTTTTTCCCCATACTTAGTTTATGTCACACATGAAAACCAATAGCACCATTAATTATGAATAATAAACCATCATAATAAACCATTATGAATTAATAAACCATCAAGATAAAGTTATTTTTTCCTCTGAGCTACACATACAGTAGTATTTTAAAAAAGGTTCAGAATGTTCAACATCACTACATGCTGTCACAAAAACTTTACTCTCCCATACAGGAATTAAACTCAGGACCTTGAGCTTGCCAGGCAGGCGCAGAGCCACTGAGCTATATCCCTGGCCCCCCAGAATTCTTAAATTTTTATGAAATAAACAATAATTCAAAAGGGCATCTATACTTACATTGAAACCTGACATGTTAATATCTATCCGCGATTCACCTTCCTTTTGTCCTTTTGGTGCAATTTGATTCAGAAGATGGAAATAGGCTTTGGAATCCTACAAGTGAATTGAAAATGTCAGTGAAATAATTTTTTTTTTTTTTGAGACAGGGTCTTGCTTTGTAGTTCAGGCTGGCTCTGAGCTCACTATGTAGCCCAGGCAAGCCTGGAACTCAGCAATCCTCCTGTCTCTACCTCCCGAGTGCTGGGGTCACAGGTGTGAGCCACCACGCCCGGCGAAATAATTTTTACAAAGAATCGATGTCTCCTACTGTGTCGTGTTGGAAGGATATTTGCATCAGATCTGGTGAGAATACATAGCACAAGTCCCCATCTCCTAATCGAACAGATCTTTTCCTCAGAAAAGTCCATCCATTTGGCCTCATTTCTGTCTCAAATACAGATGAACTAGATTTTGACATGACTTTACAACTTATTAAAGTCATTGATGAAAAAGTGCTAATAAACATTTCTGTACCTTCACAGAATTACTGAAGTCAACAAGCTTGAATGATAAAACAAGCATGAAAAAGTAGTAGAGCAGAAATCCAGGAAGCGTAGGAAAAGAGAAAATAAACAGGTTATACCATTACAGAACACAACATGTACCTAACCTAGGGAGAAGAGATCTGCTGTGTTAAAAGGTATATTTAATTTTAAATGACATAATATCTTAAATGAGAAACATTTTAGTTGATAAAATAACATTTAACCCTTTTTTTTTTTTTGAGACAGGGCCTAGTTTTGTAGTTCAGGCTGGCTCTGAGCTCACTATGTAGCCCAGGCAAGCATCGAACTCAGCAATCCTCCTGTCTCTGCCTCCCCAAGTGCTGGGATTACAGGTGTGAGCCACCATGCCTGGCACATTTAACCTTTTTGGACTGGAATATACTTAAAATAAGCTTTTAGCAAGTCCTTGGGCCTCACACACAGTAGGCGAGCACTTCACCAGTGCATCCACAGCCCCAGGCCTTTGTTTTAAGTTCCTGGACTTTTGTTTACAAACCGTGGAGCTGCTCATACTGGGGGTCAGAAGGGTGAAACAGGCTGCGCAGAAATTCCACTGAACACATTGTATTAATTCAAATGCAAGTGTCTTCCCAGGCATCAGGTGAAATCCTGCCTGTCTGGAATACTAGAGGACAAGCACTGAAGTCAAGATGCCTCAGTCCTGCTTTCTCTCATAGGGCCTTGAAATACACATGGGCTATAAAAGAGTGCTTCGCATGGCAAGTGCAGAGACCCTGTGCACCCGAAGATCCTGGGGAGCTCCTCTTAGTATGTGGGCTACTGTATCGAACCCTAGGACTTTTCTGGAAGCTTCTCAGAAAGCTGCTCTTGAAACGCTATGATGGGAGTTTGAAATTAATAGCTTAAAAGCTATGAAGCCTTTTAAGAATGAGGAAAATTGGGCTGGGATGCAGCTTAGCAGCGCAACACTTGCCAAGCATGTGTGAGGCCCTGGGTTCAGTCCGTAATAGAGAAGAAAAAAAAAAAGACTGGGGAGAATCATTGGGTAAAAGTCTTTTCAGAGCAATTCATGAAATACCAGCCCAGATCCTATCTTCAGGGAGCACAGGGCTCATCCTCTAGGGGCCTAAGCAGCTGCGCAGCACCTTCATGTTGGTGCTCACGGAAGATACAGGAAGTTTATAATTTAATACTACACACTGGAGAACAGGTGAGGAGCAGATGCAGCAGAATCTGTATTTACTACCCTGAAAGGCACTTGACAGGGAAAAATTTAAATTTGAATATAAAAAAATCAGAAATTCATCTTTATGTTATCAAAATACTTTTTACAAATATTCCAAGCAGGCTTCATGTAAAAAATAGACTTCATCTTACATATTTAAAATATACGCTAGCACAGGAATTCTGTTTATAAATGGTTTTCAGGAATTCATGTAATGCAAAAAGCAGTAAGGATGTTGGATAAGTTAAAAGAACTGATCTTCTAATTTGGGAGAATCCTTAATTTTCACTGATAAAAATCAGTAAAGCAAGTATCTCATTGCTTCCTCTCAGCACTGGACAGGTGGACATGATCACAAGATATTGTTTTCCTAGCCCCACTGCTCAGAGACAGTTTGCCTTGTGCCGATGATGCACACTTAGAATACCAGATACTCACAAGTTTGAGGCAAGGGGACCACAGGCTTGAGGGCATTCTGGGTAACTTAGCAAGACCCTGTCTTAAGACATGAACAAGGGCTAGGGATGTGGCAGGACGTAGCTCAATGATAGAGCGCCCTGGGTTTGATTCTCACTACTGCCCAAAACAAAACTTAAAACCGAAAAGTTAGTTCCTTGTGTCTTCAGATCTGGACATTCGAGCGTTGAAAACTGAACCACACAGCTGTCTTTCAGCATTGTGGGGGCTGGTTCCAGGACTCCTTCCTCTGCCCTGTGGATGCCAAAACCTGAGAAGTTCAAGGCCTCCTGTGCAAAATGGTATAGTATTTGCTATAACATATGCATATTATACGTTTCACTTTCTTTATTGAAGTACTGAGGATTTAACCCAGTACTAATAAATTAAAAATTTATTTTTAATTTTATTTTGAGTCAGGGTCTAAGTTACTAAATTTCCCAGGCTGGGCATGAACTTATATTCTTCCTGCCTCAGACTCCCAGAGGGCTAGAATGGCAGGGTATGGCATGAGGCCTGGGTTCCCATACACTTTAAATCATGTATTAGATACAGTTCAAATATGGTGTAAATAGTTGTTCTACTCTGTTATTTAGAGAAAAAAGACAAGAAAAAGAAATCCACGTTTAGTACAGATGTAGCCCCTCTTCCAATAGTTAATGGATGTGGGACTCAGAGATGTGGAGGGTCAACTGTACTTCCTATGACAATTAGATCTCTTTTTGTATGAGAAGCAGAAGGCACTTCGGTAAGTAACGAGTGCTAAAATTCAATCTGACACAAGAAATATGTGAAGGGCTTCTTTAATGTTTTATGGGTCTGGGGATTGAACCTGGGGCTTTGCACTGAGTTGCATTCCTAGCTCCTTTTAAATTTTCAGATAGGGGTTTCCTAAATTGCTAAGTTGGCCAAGCTGGATTGAAACTTGTAATCCTCCTGCCTCAGGTTTCCAGAGTGTTAGGTTTACTGATATGCAGCCTGACGGCAGACAGCCGCTGAGGAGCTTTTATGTGGCAGGAAGGGCGTCAGCGGTAGGCTTTAGTGGGGAGGTTCTGTGGAAGGGGCTGAGGTGGGAGAAACAGAAATAAACAAGCTCTCAGCACCCCCTCCAGGGACTAGACACTTAAAAGGAAGAGAGATACGAAGCAAGAAAGGAGACAGGAATCCCAGCAGTGTGGTTTGAGGCAGGAAGATTACAAGTTCAAGCTCAGCCTGGCCAACTTAGTGACTTGGCAAGACTGTCAAAAAGTGAAAAAAGAGCAAGGGATGTAGCTCAGGCCTGGTACTCGATCCCAGGCAACATAGTGGTGAGTGGGTGGTGGCGGTGTGTGTGTGACAGGGAACTTGAGGTCCTTCTTCTCCTAGGTCTTTATAACAGGCTCAGAAAAGACAATTAAGAGTAGACAGTTATGCTCTATTCTTCTAGATTCCATTTTCAAAATTAGAGTGTAAAAAGTTAGCACTGTAATGCTTTTCCCTTTCTACAAAGTATGAGGGGCTTAGTCTTCTTGCCTCTTACTTGGCTCTACTCTTGCACTAAAATTTAACCATCAGCAGGGCTGGGGATGTGGCTCAGTACTAGAGCACTTGCTCAGCATGTATGAGGACCCAGGTTTCATTTCTACCTTTACAAAATAAATAAATACAACTAAGTAGGAAAAAAAAGTCTGTCATCAGGCCCAAGGAGCAGCCAAGCTTGGTAATAAACTGTTAGGATTTTCTCTGCATTAGGATTGGATAAAGTTCCCAAGCCATTGTACCCCTCAAAGGTGCCATAGTACTTTGCTAATTACCTTAATGTCAGCACTAAAGTTGTTGATTTTTTGCCAGCCTGAGTTTTCCAAATGGAAGTTTGCCCATCTAAGCAGAAGCTCTTCTGGAGACAACTTCATAAGCTCTTCCAAAGTTTCACCATCTCGAAGTAATGCAGCCAAGGCTGGAAAAAAAATCCCACAATCAATACATGATGCGATAATGGTCATGAGAAGTTCGCTCAGTCTTTTGACACTGAGTTAATAGAGATGCAAGAATTAGTATGACATAGTTCCTGGTATGAAGCTACTTAGTCTAATCAAAAGGTAAATAGATATGTAGATAATTACTAAACAAGGTGATAAACATGGTATTATGAGAATGCACAGAAAATATTATGTAAGTTATATATTTATTCTTCACATTCCAAATACCAAATAATGCTATAGATTATAAGTTTAATGGCTTTCCCTTGTCATATGTTTGCATAAATTTTTCTTATTCATATTGAAGTATCATTAATCAGTCAACTCTTGACAAGTTGAACCTATTTTAAAAGGAGGGTTGCTCGATAATTTTGTTCTTGTTGAATCACTCATACAAAACATACATTCTGTCACTGAGTTTCCAGGCTCCAAAGACACGCTTTTTCTTTTTTTTAGCAAACCATTCCTTAGGTAATGAGTAAAAGCTTATTGGGTGCTCACATAGATAACTAAATAAATTTGAACATTATTTTAAAAAAATATATAGGCCTTATGTAATATTGCCTCCTATAAAATGAAAAGGGATTAATACTGGACAATATTTAACTTGTCTGATCTCTGAAAAGGTCCCAGTAGTACCCAGACGGGAAAATGTTACCTCTGGTGGAAGCTTATCACTGTAGTCCTCAGGAATTTAAGTCAGAGCAGAGACAATGTGGCCATTTACCCGGAGCTCCAATAGCCCAATGATCACACACTTACTTTATTAACCGAGCCATTGTCATTTTATATTATTTCCCCTTTCCTTTAACTCATTTAAGCAAGACTAGCTCCACTGTGAAGAAAGCTAGCAATTAGAAAGATTTTATTCTTCCATAGAAGGGCATTAGTGGAGGGAGGAGCATGCACCTTGCATCTAACTACCTGGATGGTCACTTGAGCCTAAGACTTCCAGACCAGACCAGGCAAACTAGCAAGATCCGGCCTCAAAAAGCAGAACATGGGCTGGGGATTTAGCTCAAGTGGTACCGCGCCAACCTTGGATACACAAGGGCCTGAGTTCAATCCCTGGTACTGCAAATAACAACAACAACAACAAGAAAAAGCAAAACACACACAGAGGAGAAACACTGATAATGGTTGAAAATGGAAATGTAACAGTGGTTTGAAAGTACAAACAAAATGAAACAAAACACTTTACAAAGTGTAAAGGTACAAAATAAGACTCAGCAGACGTTATGACATTTTGAAAATACTGAGAACCCAAATACATATTTTTTCCCCAAAGTAACTGAGGATTGAGATGTGATGCTAGAGATCTCTGATATCAAATAAGAGGATTTAGAGTGGTGCTTAACATTTTTTCTCCTTCTGCATACTGCCGGTGGTCAGATCCAGGGTCTTACACAGGCCAGGCAAACCTTGGACCAGTTTACATTTAAAACTGTATAGGGAGAGAGAGTGATATAGTGTGTCCAAGAACCCAATAACATTTTGATTGCATATATGTAAACATTCTATAAATCAATGTGTGACACAAAAATCTATGTTACAGAAAGGATGTTTTTGCTGGGCCAGGAACAGTAGGACCATCAAGAGTAGGTTTGAAGGGCCGGAGGGTTAGCTCAGTGGTTCCGGCGCCTGCCTCGCAAGCGTAAGGACCTGAGTTCGATCCCCGGTTACCACATATAATGCTGGGCGTGGAGGCTCACGCCTGTAATCCCAGCACTCGGGAGGCAGAGACGGGAGGATTGCTGAGTTCGCGGCGGCTTGCCTGGGCACCATAGTGAGCTCAGGGCCAGCCTGAACTACAAAGCAAGACCCTGTCTCCAAAAAAAGCAAAAAAAAAAAAAAAAAAAAAAAAAAAAAAAAAAAAAAAAAAAAAAAAAAAAAAAAAA
>PVIC010039571.1:0-17055 GCA_004025085.1 Thryonomys swinderianus
CTGCTCCAACGTCGCAGATGAAGTGAGAAGTCAGTGTGTGTCAGTGAAACCCAGTCAACTCTGCACATAAACTAGGTTTTCTGTATCTCTGTTTGACACTAGTTTTCCAAAGTAGCCATCCTGCCTGTGAGGGGGCTGTGTGATTTTCAGCAAGAGGAAAGATCAGTTTTAAGTTTTTTACCTTGAATATATATAACTATAATATTTGAAAAAAAATTTAAATTGCCAACCAAAATATCACAACAGGCATTTTAGCCTCTGATCTGGATGATCAGTAGAATCATACAGTAGTAGAGCTGCATTTGCTTCGATGCTTCAAAATTCTTCACTAATATCTCATTTCTCTGTTGTGAGTGCTTGTATTATACTTGATCAAATTAATCTGTTCAATGTTTTAATAGTTCAAGTCCCAAGAAATATTTATAGCAAATTATGGTAAATGGTCACTTTAGCATGCTTACTGACACTTCTGTTTCCAGTGGATGAGATGTAATTATGCGGTGTCTCTCTTCTATGGCGCCCCCCCATACATTGTAGACATATGGACTGGAATTACAAAACAATGTTTTATTTGGATGATATTAACTAGCTTGATTCAGTTTCATCCACAGGGAATTTCTAACCTTTTATCACCTACTGATCATCCCCCAGATTTTCACTTTTCACTGGATACTCGTTTAGTTATATCTTTGCAATGCTAATTTTTTTTCAGGTATTCAGTACGGTGTGCCTGGAAACACAAGATCCTATTTGTCATTCTCAGGATCAAGTATTTACCTTCTTCCTCAGTTCTGAAATCTCCAGTCAGTCCATATAACTGTCTGTCTTCTTTGGTTTTGGTTTCTGCCACATTTTTCCATTCTGATAGAAGGTCGTGCCATACTATAAATTCACTGCCTAAAACATGAATTTTTCTTTAGGTCCAGAAACCTCTCATTTTTAAATGCCTTCCAAGTATGCTAATAATATATTTTGTCCCAGATAGATGGTTTTCTCGGTTTGGTCTCATTTTCCATAGGAAAAAAATACAATTTTCTGAGAATCCACTGTCATTATCCTGTTACCAAAAAAATGGGTGCTTTGACATGAACATAATCACCTTATTCCTTTGCAATAAATTCTTTCCTTCCAAGCCTCTGCGTTAGGAAGGCTCATTGTTAGAAATGGCTAATTTCATATAAACTCTGTCAGAGTCATGACAAAGGCCCTCCGAACATGTCCTAACCCAGTACTGAATTTACTGGGTTCAGAAACTGCATATTAATAAACCATGGACTTAGGAAAGCTTTGAAGAATAAAGGAGATTTCACTTAAAAGATACCCCACTGAGAAAGTCATACAAACTCAGATCACGAATTTCTCGGCTAAATGTCATAAATCTATTTCATATTTCATTTTCTCAATGTGTCCGACTTTTCTCCGATCTCATTGGGATCTTCCATCTTCCCCAACAGGTCCAAGACTGTGGAAAGAGGAGGGCAGAGCCTGCAAAACGATCTCCTCTGAGTTGTATAGAGATGAGTTTCTCTGAGTGAGCTGAGAGCCCCCCCCCCCAACTAACCTCACACACAGAGGCTTCTCTCCACTGGTCATAAACAAACCATCAGCGGATGTGAGAAACAAGTGAATATCAAAGAGACAGTCGCCATGGCAACTACAACCAAGGAGAGTCCTAAACACCCAACCCAGCACCACCATTCACTCAGAAATTCAGGGCATTCAGCTCAAGGGAATACAGGGAAGAAAAAAACTTCCACGTACTGGGAGGCAGAGGCCTCAACGTTGAAAAATGTGAAGTCCTGTCAAAAGTTTCAGTTCTTTGGCGATGCCCCTGGCTTATTCAAGACAGGATCCTGAAAGGAAGCATTTTCTGTGGCTTCTGCTGGCCTGCACAATGAATACTGTAGTCCTTATTGTGATATTTGAAGGGGTCAGTAAGCTACATTTTTAAATTATTCTTCCCTTGTTTTGATGATATAACAGTTCAAATCAAAATAGTGTAACTTACTCTCCCCTGGATATAAACGCTATCTACCCACGGAGTGCTGATTATTTTCTATTTCTGAAAATGTATTTCTTCTAGATATCAATTACTGACAGCCTGGAAACTATTCCTGAATACTGGAACTTTTATCACATGTGTGAATTCTACTTTCATCCACTGTATTTGAGAGTTATATTTTGAAATGCAAAATTAAAAAAACCTTAAGATCATTTCTCATCTTGGACATTTAAAATTGGGAGGCCCTAGTTTTAGTCTTATATAAAATGTTAATAAATGTTTGTTTACAAAAATAAATGACATATTGAAAGAATCTAAATGTGCAAACGATGCAGGGTTATCACCCCTGCATATGATACAGTTTTTGATAATGATATTATTTTGTATTTAAGTTGCCATTTTCATCTTGCTTTCATGAAAGGTTCTCACCAATCTCTTATAGAAGCTGAGTGAGTGAATGATATGAAATACAAGGGTGCAGAATGTCACCAAACCTGTATTGATCCAGTGGAATCACACGAGAAAAGACTTGGAGAAATACTTAACCTTAGCTTTCATCCCCAATCAATCTTTGTTTTCCCTTAATTAAGGACTCAATTAAGATATTTCAGGCAATAAATAAGTGCCTTCACTAAAGAACCCGTTAGACCTTACTTGTTAGAACTGTCAAAATTATAATAATCATAATCACAAATGAGTTCTGTCAGAATGAACCGCCTAAATAGACATCCTTTTCCTGTACCGAAACCTAATGATTTCTCAAAGTTCGCTTGGCTCTAACTCCTCCCCCAGCTTCTTCTCTACACTTTTCAGGATATGTTGCTCCCTATTCCACTTTCCATGGCACTTTCTGAACAAACAATGGTATTTATAAAGCTACTCAATAATACTCTTACTTTTTCCCTCAACTTCCTCCACTCACTGTAATAATTGATACTCTAACTGTATTAATATGAAAACATAGTACTCCCTGTGCTAAAATTAGTGAATGAATCAATGATTATATGCATGTATAAATCAATGGATGGTCAATTAAATTAAATGGATTCATAAATGCCAGGAGCAGTATGGTTTGGGAAAGTTGGTTGCATGGTCAGACTGTGGCTGGGCCGAGCTTTCCTGCTCGTGGACAAATTTAGGGACTTGACTCTTGTCTCCACCGCTGCTGGCAGAGGGACTCCAGTGCCCCTGCATGCTGTGATCCTCTGGTGCAGGGTTACACCAGGAGCCTCATCTACAAGGATTATTGCTGGTGTCTGCCTTGCCCTATGGAAATTTCATCTATGTAATTGTGGGTACCTGCCCTGCCTTCTCCTTGCTGGGATTATAGGAAGGAAAGCATGGTAGAAAATGAAAGCTTGGTTGTTTCATCTTTTGCTACTCAGATTAGCATGGGTCAGGCCCAAGCTCAGCTTCTTGAAACCTTATTTCTGCCTGTTTATTTGTTGTTTTGCCTTGTGCTGTGGGACTCACAGGAAACTAGAACTTGGTCCAAAGGTTCTAGGCTACATCCCCTTCCCATTTCCCATACATAAATATGTCAGTCCCTGAATAATACCTTCTCCAAATTATAGATTTTTGGAGAATTTGAATGTCAACATAGTTATATAATTGCACAGAATGGTTTATTATCTCACATTTTAATTTACCAGTTTTATTTAAATTTATTCAGTAAAACTACTAGTATGCATAGGACTCTGCTTAACAAGTAGGGTAACAAAATGTGTGTGTATTTGTAGATCTTTTGGTTAAGCAATAATAAATTCATGGTGACTAAATGTAGTGACAACTATTTTTTTATATAAAACAATGTTAAATAAAATGCAGCCTCTATTACGGAGGCAAAGAAGTTTTTCATCAGTGTTCACTGAGCATAAAAAAGCTGCAAGATACTGATTTTGAAAATAGTCAAATACACAATATATGAAAATATAACATGACATGTATGTAAAAATTGGCTAAAGAAAGTAGTGAAAATTATTAGCCTATTCCATACTTGCTCATGAAAGACAATTGAAGCTCCAAAGAGCAAATAAATTTGTACTTAATGGAAGAATAAAGTTATCGTATACTTTAATCTCAAGATCCTTCGTCTTTCAACTCCTCTATATAAAGATTTGCATCTTGCTTTTCAAACATCTATAGAAGTTCATCACTCTTTTTCTTCTAAATTGTAGCTACAAATCAATGTCAAATCATAAGTTATTGGTGTCACCAACAAATTATTCAAAAACTCTTCAGTAATTTCTAGAAATACATACAAAGCTTCAAGCTTCTGAGTTAACTGAACTCAGGCAGAAACATATAGATGACAGGTTTAATGTTGTTTTTTTAAAAGTAAAATTCCCAAGATGACCTAGTGATTTAATTAACTCATATTTTTAAAATATGGAAGCAGGAATTGTAACTAGTGACGTCCACTTAGTTTTAATTAGATTTCTGTAAGCAATGGGTTTCTAACAGAGAACAGACTGTTATCTGTGCCTTGTGGGTCCTAAAAGATACTTTTAGTACCTAATTTTGTATTAATAGAAGAAAGATTGGCAATTTTTTCTACAACAGCAATTGTATAAATATATACTTATCTGCCGTTTAAGAACATACAGAGCACTTCAATAGGAGGATGTACTACTTTCACCCTAGAAGCAGTCCAGATCTAGCATCACATTAACCACCTAAGTACAACTAGTCATATAACAAAATCTTAATTGTAGTAATTGAATAAGACTTAAACCATGTCATGAAACACAGCCACGGAAATCTTTGCTTGATAGAATTTGAGTTGCACTTATATTAAATTGCAGAATTTAAGAAAGGGAAAAAATGAGGCTTTCCTCAGACTAGAGCAGTAAAATACTATAGACCAGATGGCATAAAAACCTGAAATGCATTTTGTAATAATGTAGAAGCTGAGTATCCTCACACACAGGTCCAACAGTGTCAGGCTTTTTATAATAACTATCTTCTTGATGTGTAGGTAGCCGCCATCTGGGTAACTCGATGTCTCTTTTTATAAGAATATTACTCCTTCCAGATTCAGTCTTAACTCCTTTACTCAAGGAGCCATCCCTCCTTCCTCCTAAAAAACACTGTCACATTTAGAGTCAGAATTTCAACATCCAAATTTGGCTGATCACAGCATTTAGTCGATATCAGTAGAGAAGAATCCTCATGTGAATTTATAAAGTAAGCACTAAATGATCTTTTAATATATTGCAGATAAGGTACTAGGTGTTCAGAAGACAATGAAGATTCCTTCTTAATTTTCAGTACCATAAACTGGTGTCAACTGTTTACAGCAATAAAAGTATATCATATATGCCAAGCATGGTGACTCACACCTGTAATCCCAGCACGCGGGAGACAGAGGCAGGAGGACTGCTGAGTTACATTTTTATATATATATATAATCATATAAATCAGGAGAGTCGAATGGCAATATCAGGAAGATATTGCTGACTTGCTGTGTAAATACATGTGGATGAGGTGGTGTGAAGTCTTTGGGAAAGGCAAAAAGAATCAGACCAGGTGACATTTCTTTTCACGAACTTCACCTGCCCAGTGCTCTCTTGAGGAACTTCCAACTCAGTTGTTTTCCCTATTTGTGTCTCTCCTTTCACACTCAGTTTTCCTGAGAAGTAAGAAATAGCAATTAGTAACAATTGTCTTGTGTTTATGTGATTGCCGGCTCATTGCCACCCACACACAGCCAGCCAGGGTTGAGGAGGCTCAGGAGCCAGCAGGTGGGCAGCTCCCACCTAAGAGGCGAAAACCCTTTGATCTCAACACTTCCTTGACACTCCCGTCATCCTGCTTCATCTTGGCTGGAAAACATTAACTTTGATTTTTTGCTCCAAAGAATTAGCAATGTTGCTTCCACTGACTGATCTAGTTCCATTGTGTTTCCTGACCATTGTAATAAAGTCAAAGAGCACTTGAAAGGCACAACGAAGATCCAAAGGAACCACTGAAACTTTTCTTCACTCCAACTTTCACTTTCCAAGAGTCTTGTTTGGCCCCTGGCTGAAGCTGGAGTACACAGTCTCGTTGCCCTGACACACTCACTACCCTGAGAGAGACTATGCAGCATGGAAATGAGAACTTTGTTTCACGGTTGTTGTCCAAAGGCTGTGCAATTTTTATGTTTCAGTAAATCCCGGATGGGATGGTGGTGTGCACTTGCCTGTGTGTGTGAATGTCTCCTGATTATAAGCGTAAACTTAAGTGAAATTACTCATTTACATTCTCATCAGTTAGAATTTATGATAATTCATGACATTTCTTTGTACTTTTATCTTTACTTTGATCTTGGGTTATATTACTGTAGTGTTTTAAGTAAATGCTGTATCTGTGGTAATATTAGAAAAAGAGATGCCCTTTTTCATTTTGATCATTACTGGATAAAGAGGTTAGAAAGAAATGCTGCAAAAGGGATGAAGAAGGAGGCCACAAATTCTTGGGCCATGCTGTTTGCCTTTTGCATAAATTATGATTAAATTTAAAGTATATATATATATTTTATATTTATATACATAAATATATATATATAATATATACATATACATATACATATATATATATGTATGATTAAATTTTTCAAACAAAGTCAAAAAAAAGTCCAAATGTCAAGTTTGGTAAATCACCAATTCCTTTTTTTTGTTTAATCACATGATTAATTTCTCAAACATTTAAAAATATTAAGCATTTGTACATTTCATACAACTTATCAATGAGGAAAATTTTAGCAGCTTTTGATTGTTTCTGTTTGTAATAAAGCTTATTGATTGGTTTTTAATTTATTTTTACTGGAAATTTAAGTATAGGTAATATCTTAGAATCCAGGGGCTGGGATTTAGCTCAAGTGGTACTGCACCAACGTTGGATGCACAAGGGCCCGAGTTCGATCCCCAGTACCACACAAAAAAAAGTAGCAAATCTGCCTTTATGTCATGCAGAGATTAAATAAATGCCTCTATTTCTTTAAAAAAATATATATCTTGGAATCCAAAACTCACAGGTGAGTTTATACATTTTTAATGACATATTTAAAATTTGGAGAAATGTATTTATTCAGTAAGGAAAATAGCAGTTTGAAAAGATGTGAAATACTTGTGCAATAAATGTGAAATCTCTGATAGGAGTTCTGTAAAATTATAGAAAGTCAGTATTATGAATACTTTGAATTCAGAATTAAACAATATGTAATTGAGTCATTGGTAAATGAACAGTAACAATCACCTACAGATTACTTATATTAAAAATAACATTTAAATAAGCCAGGTGGTTAGCTCAGTGGTTCTGGCGTCTGCCTTGAAAGCTCAAGGTCTCAAGTAGATCCCTGGTAAGCACTCACCACAGTGCCAGGCGTGGTGGCTCACGCCTGTAATCCCAGCACTCAGGAGGCAGAGACAAGCGGATTGCTGAGTTCGAGGCTTGCCTGGGCTACATAGTGAGCTCAGGGCCAGCCTGAACATCAAAGGGAGACCCTGTGTCCAAAAGACAAAAAAATTTAATATGCAAAAATAAACTGAAGGTAAAGGTATTGTGTTGCAAAAGAAGATTTGAAATATAAAAATATCAAAGAGAAATGAAAATTACAGTTCACCTATGATGCTCGTGAATTATTGTTTAAAAACTAGATTTTTAAGGGCAAACTAATACAGTGCTGAAATATTGGTATTTCAAAAAAGCATAATCAGGATGGGTAAAATTAGTAGTTGACAGAAAGATGTGATATGTGCAAAAAAACACATGCAACACACATAAAAAGAAAAATGAATAATAAATTGTTTTAATGTATGGGGACACCAATTAGCCAGAAATGTGAAACAGTAGTGGGCCGATTAAAATTATTTTTTTAAATTGAACTCTTTATTGGTACAATTTATATACCTCTCACAATCACACATAATATTGGGGAATTTGTACCAATATATGACACAAGTCAATTCTCATTTTTACCCATATCCCCACCCACCCACACCTCCCCACCCCCTATATACATACTTTTTTATTTTCTTTCAGAATTGTATTTATTCCTTCCCCTCATTACATCCCCACACCACATTTCCGTTGGAAATTTCCCATTCTATAAAGACTATCATACTTTCTAGAGCTCATTTGCATCTACAGGTGCTCGTATCAATGAGAAGATCCGGTATTTGCCTATCTGTGATCTATTGATTTCACTCATTAGCGTGTCCTCCAGGTGCATCCATTTACACATAAATGAATCAATCTTGTCATTCTTTATGGCAGAATAATACTCCATTTTATATTAAAAAAAAACCCACGTCTTCTTTATCCACTCTCCAGTTGATAGGCATTTGGGTTGTTTCCAAGACTGAGCTATCACGAACTGAGCTGCTATGAACAAGGGTGTACATCTGTCTTTCCAATGTGATTTTTTAAATTTTTTTGGGTATACTCATTAAAATTATTTTTGAAATCATAAATGAGAGCAAAATACGACAGCAGTAACATTTCCGTTTTATCAATTTAAGCCTAATACACTAACATCAAGATTCTTAAAGGATCCCTTTAGAAATAACGAATAGAATGGAACAATACGCTACATATATTCATATACAATGGATTCTACTTAAATAAAACAATAAAGGAATTTTTATGAAGCGTTATAATGGAATTGATACGAGTGAAAAACCTGGATGTGAAGTGCTTGTTGAAACACGGCGTGCTCAGGGGCAGGACACCTTTTCAAGGGAACCACTTTGGAATCCCTCAGCACGTGAGCTGATCACCTGACAGCTACTTCAAGAACAAGAGCATGGTCTAACCGGCTGACTCGGGAGAGATCTCAGCACCGAAAATTCTCCATCAGCTGCTCTACGATCATTTAAAAAATGTATCTGTTACAGTTTTAGAAAGCTGGACGCTAGTAACGTGATCATGGCTGAAGCGTCCGGCACGCGGACTAGTTGTGAGCGAGTGACCACAGGTGGGCGTGGCTTCCCTTTAGAGGTCCCTGTGGCTTCGCGGGGCACAGTAAGGCAAGCATCCCTTACTGTGGTGCCCTAATGGCTGCACGGTTCCTCCTCGTGTTTCATGGGAAGGGAATATACACAGGGAATACATTTTAGGAACTTTCCAAGGAGAGGAGCAAAAAATCATAACCACAAACCTCCAGGATTTTCATATGATTTTTAAAAAGTTTTTATAGTTTCCGCTGTTTTGCATATTTTCATATGATTTTTTAAAATTTTTTATAGATTCCGCTGTTTTGTATATTTCACATAGTTTATTCTTTTCCCCTTTAATGGGATCGTGTTTAATGAGATCATGTAAAATAAAGACAGTACCAAAGCGTACAAAAGCTTGTGAGTTACCGGCAAAACACTCTATATCATTTATACGACCCCTCCAGGGACCAAGGAAATGATCTGAAATTAAGTAGGTGTGTGAAAAAAAAGCTCACTTAATTATTTAATCAGTGCACACGTGGACTAGCTGTGTAGGGAGCGAGTGATTGCTTTTTGGGCGAGGACAGACAGAGGACAGCTGGAGCTACCTGGTCCTAATGGAAAGGCGGATTTCTCTATAAAGAAACCTCAGAAGCCACGTGGATGGAGGTCTGCTCCGCCAAGGAGTTCGGACGGGAGGAGAGCCGGACTCCGAGAGGCAGTTGCGCTGTGAATCCCACACGGCTCACGAGCAGACCCTCAGAAACGAGCAGCTAAATTTCTCAAGCATCAGATGAGACCACAGCTAAAAATATCCTTTCCAAGCAGGAAATTCTGAAACATCGATTCTCTATTTTGAAGGTGAAGTAAATTTTTATTTGGTTCAAAGGCATCTTCTGAAAGCAAGAAAAGCTTAATGTGTCTACAGTGGGTTCGGAGACTCTCCTAGTTCCCAGAACCTCTTCTCTGGGGACTGTGAGTTGGTTTATTACCTTTTATCTGTAACACAAAGCTAAGGAAAGAGGGAGAATTGTCCGTTCAGAAAGCCCACAAGAATACCATGAGTTGACAGCCGTGACCATACCTCAGTTAGTTTTTCTCTATATAAAACCATTACGAATCATAGAACAGACAGCCTGTTGGTGGAAAAGGCTACACATGGAGATGATAGAGTTATGCATTTACCTCCAGTGAAGGACCTTAGACTGCATTACGGTGGGCAGTATAAAATTCCTACGCTACATGATGATCTATGCTAACGACTTATCTCAGCAATTTGATTAAAATCATCTTTGTCTTCTATTGCCTCAGAGTGATCACACTTTCTGGATTAGCCCTTAAATCTTTCAACCAAATATGTGATACAAGAATCTAGAAAGTGAAGAGGTTTGAGTAAAACGAGGGATTTAAAAATATTCTGGGGGAAAAAAGCCCGCTGTTTAAAAACAAGTATTATATCAAAAATGAAAAAAAAAAAACATGAGAAGCTAAATCTACTTGTAACTCACCTTTCCCTCTTCAATGCATCATAAAATGAAGTATCATCTCCTCTGAAACCATTTGCACATACAGAGATAATCTGATTAATTTGATCATTCAGTATCAATTAGAAAAAGGCATACGGTGTGGAATGTGGAGAGAAGTTTGGAGTTAATTGGATAAAATGAATCTTAAAAATAAAAGTATACTACAGATCATCAGCTTACATATTAGATATAGAATGAAGCTGTTTTAGTACGTATGAGTGTGCAGGAAGAAAAGTTGAAAAAGAACATTTGTACTGAGAAACGTGAGAAGGAAGAGAAAGAAAAAGAAAAAGAAAGAGAAAGAAAGAAAGGAAAGAAAGAAAGAAAGAAAGAAAGAAAGAAAGAAAGAAAGAAAGAAAGAAAGAAAGAAAGAAAGAAAGACATTTGTAGAAAGAAAAGGAAACAAAGGAGCTAGAGAGAAAGTTAAAGAAGAAAAAATAGAAAAGAGGAAGAGATACAATTAGCTCCCTATAATTCTGTTTATTTCATGTCATTCCGTTGTGTGCTGTTCTATTTGATTTCTTACACATTATCTAGTTTAATCTTGAACTTGACATTGAAGGGAAAGTTTTGTTTCAGTTCTGCGTTACACTCAAGAAACCTTTTGTGTAGAGAAACTGATATTTCATAGAGAAAATTAATGAAAGAAGTCCAATTTCCGCACCTGGAAGTGCTTCCTCTGTTCTTCCTCACCCTTTGTCCTTTCCCGATGAAGAAATGGATTTCGCTGTGTTGCTCCCGTCACGAACGGAGCTTCTCGCCATGACCTTGAGACGAGCCTCTTGCTGCTCATCCGACTTCGTGGCCTCCCTGGCCCTTTCCTGCCCTCAAGCTGGGAACTGCTACTTCCTCACAGCTTAGACGAGGGTATTGTCTGTTTGGGGAGAAGAAGTGCAGGTGTGGGAAATAGGTTGCTGTGTCCCTCCCCATCTGCCTCTTGTTTCCCACATCCATCTCTCCGAGCACTTCTATTTTAGATAAGAAAACGAAGGGCTTCCTTCCTTCTGAGGCTGAGGGTCCCACCTGGGCCTCACTGCTATCTCTTTTTACAATTTCATTTCTGTCCCTCATGTGCTGTTTCTCGGGAAGCCAACAAAGACAACAAGAAAATGCATCATTCATCCGGACCTGTCCTTCGGCTCCTTCCTGTCTGCACTGCACTGGCTCTAAAGAGTGCGGGACTCACCACGACTTCCAGCGTCTCACTTTCATGTGCAGTCAGCTGCATTCTGGCTCCCATCATACCACATAGTTCAAGGGATTTCACCATTAATAGTTAATTGAGCACAGTTTCCTTATAATGGACTTTGGTTTTGGCACTTATAATTATCTCGGATTGTAGATCTTACTTTTTGTTGTTGTTCCATGTCCATTGCCTGCCACAAATTCTGGTTGCCCTGAAATTTAATCTTTGCGTGTCTCATACCACTCCTTTGGAAATCCAAAGTACTTAAGATCCAAGATCATGAGTACAGCATCCACCAGGGTCTCTGTGATGTGTTAACGCATAGTAGAGAGGCAGAGGGGTCGGAAAGGGTAAGAACAAGACCAAAAAGGATGAGAGTAGAATTTATTCTTTCACCGGAATCCAATCCTGTGATAAGTCACCAACCTCTCTGATAAAAGCCCTGATTCAAGAAGGTAAAGCTTTTATAACCCACTCACCTACTGAATGTCTTATCTCTTAATAGTTGTGTTATAGAGGCAACTAAATGTTAACCTGGCTTGGCAGGTAAAATCATAGTAATACTGGACAGACAGAAAGACAAAAAGCAGATGTAGCAAAACTAATGTTAGTAATAATCTTCTGATAAAATTTCTGTGTCCCATGCATTATGTGTATTGCTTACTTTATTTAATCTCAAAAAGAGGTCTGAAAGAATTAGAAATGCATTATTAAAATGATTTAAAATATAGGAAACAGTTTGCTCCAACTGCCTAGACAATCATATCTAATATAGCTCAGTTTACTTAGATTCAGATAAATGGGATAAAACTTAAAACCATGGCAAGTGGCTCAAAATTATATCCATTTGCTCCTCACTCACCCATGAACAGTGAACCACATTTAGAAGATCCGTGTTGTGTCTCAGGATCTGTTCATGAAGCAAACGATGGTGGCTGCCCGGATCTCCTGATGGCTCTTAGCCTCTGTCCTCCTGGCGTCCCTGGCCAGTCCACGTCTCCAGACACCCTTCTATTCTTACATTGTGAATACAGAGAACTAACAAGCATATAAAGATGTATTGTGCCAAAAAATAAGCAGGAGTGCACACAAGCTTTCTGGTGTCTGCTCATTTAATATTTGAAAGCATTCCATTGGCTAACGCAGGTCATATAGGTAAACTGAGTCAAGCTGGGAAGAGATCAGAAGAAGAGAGAAAATGGAATGCCTGATGTGATGAATATCCATTTTATTGAACATTCCACATTTTTCCATCATAGGAAACTTATTCAGAATTTCTCAGCACTGGAGTCTAATTCAGTCATGCACTGAGTACTCCTATAAGTCGCTTACCCTGGATAAGAAGGCTATCCACATAAAGAGTTCAGTTAAAAAAAAAAAAAAGAAAAAGAAGAAAGTTATCCAGCCAACTGAGCATCTTTATATGTTCAGAGGACTTAATGAAACATCATTTTGGCACTGTGGAATTCAGGCTCAAATTCTAGGATGTCCTGATGTAGGTTTTACCTAACAGGAACCTTCTTGATGCAAAAAATCACTTCACAGATTACCTCCCCTGCACACACACACACATACACACACACACATTAGAATCCTGAGAATCAGAAAAAGAATGTAATTATTTCATTTCAAAGGACTGAAAATGAGGGTCACAATACAGACTGGTCAATAGATATTTCAAAATTCAATAGAGGAAATATAAATCCATTTCAAGACTGTTAAAGTTATTTGCCTAGGCTTTAGTTTGGCTTCTAAGAGTTTATTTTTTAACCCTAACCAATTTCACTCTATTTCAACCCATCCTTATAAAAGCTTTGTCTGTACAATTACCTGACAAATTCTGTGGGTCTCCTATGAAGTTACCTACTATGTAACCCATAAGTCCCAAGAAATAATTATTTTTCATCCTTCATTTGGGCGTTGGGCTGAGTTTGGGTCTTCCTGATAATAGTCTCATCTTTTGCCTGTTAGCACCTTGAGATTCTGGAGACGAAAACTGTTATAAAATTCACTTTGAAATTTCTGTCCTAAATACACTTACTCAAAATTCTTTGTAGATGTATGTTTTCCAACATACCTTTCCTTGTAACCTTGTATGTAAAATCTGAACCAAGTTGCTGACGTTTTTAACATTGTACTTGGAATTGTTCATAGGTAAGATGTGGCAAATTGCCCTAATTTGCACTTCACCACTACAGAGATGTTAATTAATATTTTACTTCACATAAGATGAATTGCAAATTTTCTATTTTCTTATAATACTTAAGCTATTTTCTTCAACTTGACTTACGATTCCCTACCTGTTTCTCTAGGTGCTGCAAATCAATGACTATATTTGCTGCCTATTTTGTGGCCTCTTCTTAATACCCAGCTCCCAACCCAACATCACTTATTTTGAGTTTTTTTCTTTTTTAGCGTGTTCCTCGTATAGTATTGATTTTATAACTAGGAGCAATTAAACAAGTAACTAAATACCCCCAGAAGGATTATGTTTCTTTTTTCTCTTGAACTATGGGCCTGGCTTAGTGGTTCAAAGAATGAAGCTGAAGGTCTGCTAATTTCAGGCGGGCTTCTTGTTTTTCAGTCGTAGGGACACAGGCCAGCAGAGTACCGCATAATCCTTGATGGCTCTGGACTATTAAGCGGGCCTTTGCGCACAGAAACATCAGTTGTCTTTTTCTCCCTGATACATCACCTGCGAATGTATCATCCTCGAATACACAGGCTGACATAACGCTTGTCTTGCTTGATCCTAATTTTGTGTATCACAATTTTGAGGTACATGGAACTAAGCTCCCCAGTGGCCCAGCAAGGGTCAGACAGAGCATGCTCGAACTTCGATGGCCAGTCTTCCCCAGTTGCTCTAGCCCCAAGAGACTAGTTCCTACCTCTCCAAAGTGTGGTCACTCTGCTGTTTGCGAAGCTAGACCCCTTGTGGTAGATGAGAACTGGACACGATCCCTTTGTTATTTTTTTCACAACAAAACGTGAGCACCTTACACCATCCCTGTGACGTGGCCTGGTGTGGTGAGTTGTCTCGGGAAGGCGGAGCAGGGCAGCTATCTGATGTCTAGGCCTGGGCCAAAGACACCGCTCAGCACTAACTCCAGCTGCCTATATTTTAAAATAATTATACCAACATAAGAAAACTAAGATCTATTTTTGAAGTACAGAAAAGCTAACCCCCTTACTATTCACTAAAAACAAACATTTTTTAAAAGGCGGGTTCGCGTGTGTCAAGTAATCCTGGGCTGAAGAAAAATGTGAGATACCTGACATTGAGCCCTGACCCTACTGCAGCGGCCTGCGGGAGCGAGTGAGCCACATTTCTCCATCTCTTCGATGCAGAAAAAAATGCACCACAAAACGATCAAACATAAAACACGGATCAAACATTAAATGGAACAGACGGGCCATGGGAACGGCGCAAGGAGACTATTTCTTGTTTGTGCTAATTCCGGATCTTTGCCCATGGGGGTGATTGCCTCTGTGGCAAACCGCCACCCTCGTGCGATTCTGGCCCCTCTGGCTCTGAACCGTTCGCCTTGACGTGATCTGTGACTCTTTATTGTACTGACGTAGTTCCTATAGTTTCTTGAACAAGCAGTATGTCTTTTGGGTATTAGTGAGCTAAAATTAAAAACACTGGATTTGCCTTCCACTGTCTCACCACATTTCAGGAAAGGAGAAAAACCCTTTACCATGGTTTAAATAAAAGAATACATGGGCAACTTTTTATCATTTCTCTCCCTGCTGTTAGTTAATTCATTTCCTTAAATTCACTTTAAGGCATGAAACACTTAGTCTAATAGTTAGAACGTCCAACCTTGTAGAAAGGCAAAGCAATGTAAATGAGTGTTATCCGTGAGCTTATCGTCCACTTCTGCCTGCTGCCTGCCCGGCCTGCCCTGCACACTGGGTGGGAGTCTCTTCTCCTTCCTGTTTCCTCCTTGTCCTCGATGGTCCTTGTGAAAATTGTGTGTGGGCAAGGGAATAGAAGTGGGGTGCCAGTTGTCCTGGGGGGTCTTTTGTACCCTAACTGGACATTGGAAGCTTTTGTTCCCGTGAGCCATTGGTGGAAACTGCCTTATGTGGTTCAAATTCCCTTTTCCTTGGGGCAGGTATCACTAAGCGCTGACATGTGCGTCCTTCCAGAGACTCTTATTTAACCCATAGCTTCTCTGTCTCTCTCTGTCTCTCTGTCTCTGTGTCTGTCTCTCTCTGTGTCTGTCTCTCTCTGTCCCTCTCTCTGTCTCTCTCTCTCTGTCTCTCTCTCTCTCTCGGCAGTTCTGCTACACAGGATATGGACAGCCCAGTAGCTTTGGTGCACAGTCCAGCGTGAACTCTTCCAACCCTTGAGAGGCGCACTCTTGACATGAGAATGGAACGCAAGACATGCAGCTTCACTGGATTTTCCTTCTGGCTATTGGTTCCTCTCCTACCGTAAAAGAGTAACAGACGTGAATTTGACTCCCGTGTGCAAGCCTCCCGAGAAGGAGAATGAGATATTTACCCCTCCCTTAAGTCCCACCGGGGTTTCCTACCACCTTCATCACTAGCTCGTCTGGACTCTTCCGCAGTGTTGTCCAACCCACCTTAAAATCCTCTAGTGTGTCCACACTCTGCCACTACACGCCACTGAGCCTTACCTTGTGAGGGCAGAATTCAAACTTTGTATTTACCTGGAAAAAGCTTTAAATATTACATTAATGAAGTCACACAATTCCTATATCGAGGGAACTATAAGGTGTGAAGCATCAGGATCATTCTGACCTAGTGCAGCAGATTTCCGGAGATGCCTGTAAACTGCAAAGGCACGGCTAATCCAATCCAAAGTGATGTCCTATTTTTTTTATTTTTTAGTTTTTTTTAAAAATTGAATTCTTTATTGGTACATTTTATGTACAGCTCAAAGTGATGTCCTCCTTTTTACAACGCTAAGCTAGAAGGGATAAAACACAAGAGCCACATCCAGTGAATGTAGAGCGCTAGTCTTTTGAGAAACATAATCATAACAAAAGCTTTGTTTATCCTCCTTGCTGTCCTCTGTTGTCACTATTATTATTACTCTTTCTAAAAAAAATAAATACAAACCCAGGCCTTTGAAAATCACTCTAGGAGCCCTTATTCTGAACAATTACAGCTCAGATTTTCTTCCCGGGTGTGTGTGTGTCTGTGTGTGTGTGTGTGTGTGTGTGTGTGTGTGTGTATGTAGGGGGATTCTCATTAGCAATCCAATAAATCAACTCCGTTCTCTCATTCTTTCCACTTCAGCTTCCCCTCTTGGTATACATTGCCCTGCTCATCCTAAAGGATTTTTCTTTTTGAGACAGGGTCTCGCTTTGTAGTTCAGGCTGGCTCTGAGCTCACTATGGAGCCCAGGCAAGCCTCAAACTCAGCAATCCTCCTGTCTCTGCCTCC
>PVIC010039572.1:0-17060 GCA_004025085.1 Thryonomys swinderianus
AGCCTCCACCACAGAGACACCAGAGGGCTTAGAATAAAGACCCAGCACTGACGGAGCAGCCCTAGCAAGCTCAGCACTGACAGGACCCTCCACGCATTGCAGTTGGCTCTGACAGTACACGGTCACTCTAGAAACCAGCCTGGTAGTTCTTATAAAGTTAACATACATAACTTATAAAGCTGACATTTAACATATAACTCAGCAATCCCACTTCTAGATAATTTTCCATAAGAAATGAAAAATTACATCTCCATAATACCCTGTTCACAAATGTTTACAGTAGCTGTATTTATAATTGCTCCAGATTGGAAGCAACCAAAGATCATTTCATGAAGCTACATCCTGTCTACACTACTACACTATTACAAATCTACAAAAAACAAAAAAACAAAAAAAACCCCAAACAAACAAAAAAGGTACTAACTACCCAGTGTGGCGATGCATACCTCTGAGCTCTGCACTACAGGAGGCTGAGGCAGGAGGATCATAAGTTTGAGCCCAACCTGGGAAACCTTGAGACTTAGGGAGATACTGTCTCAAAATAAAAATATTTCAAAAGACTGAGATGTAAGATCTCATCTTGTTAAAAAGTTTTTACACAGGGCCGGAGATTTAGCTCAGTGGTTCTAGCACCTGCCTCGCAAGCGCAAGGTCCTGAGTTCGATCCCTAGTAATCATATACAATGCTGAGCATGGAGACTCACGCCCACCAGCAATCAATACCACATACCACAGTGCCAGGCATGGTGGCTCACAACTGTCATCCCAGCCCTCGGGAGGCAGAGACAGGAGGATTGCTGAGTTTGAGGCTTGCCTGGGCTACATAGTGAGCTCAGGGCCAGCCTGAACTACAAAGCAAGACCCTGTCTCAAAAAAAAAAAAAAAAAGTTTTCACACAACAAAAGAAACTACCAATGGAGTGAAGAGAGAATCAACCAAGTGGGAAGAAATTTTGGCCAGCTGTTCCTCAGAAAGGAGTAACTATCTGAATAATCAATTTAAAAATGGGCATCTGAAGTGACACTTTTCAGGTGAAACAGCATATAAACATGTAAAAAATATTCAACATGGCTGATCATTTGAGAGATGCAATGCTGAGATTCTGTCTCACTCTAAAAAGATGGCAGTTATCAAGAAATAAACCAGTAAAAAAAAACTCTGGTGGGGTTGTGGGGGAAAAGGAAGCCTTCTCCTCTGTTGGTGGGAGTGTAGGCTGGTGCAAGCACTGCGGAAATCAGTGTGGAGATTCCTCAAAAAACTAAAGCTAGAGTTTCCAGTCAGTCCACTTCTTGGTATCTTCCTGAAAGAATTAAAAGCATTATACCACAGAGATATAGTTACACACATATTTATAGCAGCACAGTTGGTAATAGCTAAATCTTGGAAACAACCCAAATGCCCATCAACCGATGAATGGATAAAGAAGATGTGGAATATCTCTTCTTAAAAATACAATGGAGTACCACACTGCTATGAAGAAGGATAAGCATGATACATTTATAACTAAATGGATGGACCTTAAGACCAGACTCTTAAGTGAAATAAATCAGACACACATGTTTAGATACCACATTGTTTCTCTGGTATGAGAAACTGAAAGTGAAAATAAGAACTAAAATGTACAATGGATATTGGGAAATAGGAAGAAAATGTTCAAATGAGAAGGGGAACAGGAAGGAGGTGGGCGACAGGAAAGAAGGAACAAGAAAAAAGAAAGAAAACAGAAGCGAAAAATGGAAGAAAAGTGTATGCCTTAGGGCTAGATGCGCCCCAAGGTCTCAGGTGGCTGTGTGGGGGCCTCCATCAGAGGTGGCTGGATGGAGAGTGTGTCCCAGACTTGGGGGCAGTGCTCAGCGTGGTTCTAGTATTAGGGGCTTTCAGACCCTAAGTAGCCTCAGTAAGACCAAAGGGGCAGAACCACTGTTGCTTTTGCCACCACGCGGGCACCATGAATTGTTGCCCCTCTGCCATGTGCCCCTCGCCTTGGACTGAAACCTCTGCAAACTGTGATCTATATAAACTCTTTCCCTTTAACTTTGGGTGTCGGGGATTTTGTCTTAGCAATGAGAGAAAAAAGTAGTTAACAAACAAAGCTTTTTGTAAATAAAGGAAGGAAAGAGGTTTAAGGGGAGAATAAGGAAAAAAGAAGCAAGATATATCACATACAGGTACAAATTCCTTACAATGAATGTTATCATATGTATATCTAAAATGTACCAATAATGTTTTGCTTAAAAAAAGCTAAAAGCCCTCAGTTCTGCAAAAAAAAAAAGCTAAAAGTTTGAAGATGTAGTTCAATGCAAAGGCCCTGGGGTCAGTCACAATATGCCCCTTCCAAGTAGGTGTCAACTACTAATATGTGCAATAACTGAATGAGCAAAGGAAGCTGTTCTCAAAAGATGATGTACTAGATTTGCAACATCATTGAAGGACAAAGCCAGGCCGAGGAATGGGGATTCCATTATGATGGCCAGGGGTAGAATCCGGGAAGGCCAGAACGAAAGGGTCAACTAGGGGCCAGGGATTTGGTTCAGTGGTTCTGGTGCCTCTTGGAAGTGGAAGATCCTGGGTTCAAGGCGCGATACACACACACACACATACAAAATAACCATCTAAAATCGCGAATTGAAGTAAGCCTTTGGCGGGAATGTAGCTCAGGGTTCTGTGCCTGCCTGGCAAGTGAAAGGCCCTGAGTTTAGTCCCCAGTACCACCAAACAGAAGAAAGAAAGACTCAACTGGGAGGGAATTTTGGCTGCAGACTGAGATACATCCTGATAGCAGTGGTGGTTACACAAATCTACGTCTGTATTATAATTCTTAGAACTTCTCAGGTGTAGGCATAGTGGTGCATATTTGTAATCCCAGCACTAGAGAGGCTGAGGCAGGAAGATCACTGGTGTCCAAGGCCAGCCTGGGCTATATAGTGAATGCAAATCCAGCCTGAACTAAAGTGTATAACCCTGTTTTTAAAAAATTTTTAGAGCCATGCACGCGTGCACACACAGAGTCAATTTTACTACAGGTTCATTATATATTATATTATATATAATATGATATAATATATTATATCGTATATACTTTTATATAATATAATATATCATATATACTTTTATATAATAAAAATATATAGATATCTCTATATATTTATTTTCTTTTTTTTTGAGATAAGGTCTCACTTTGTAGTTCAGGCTGGCCCTGAGCTCACTATGTAGCCCAGGCAAGCGTCGAAATCAGAAATCCTTCTGTCTCTGCCTCCCAAGTGCTGGGATTACAGGTATGAGCCACCATGCCTGGCATTGTGGTATGTGGTACTGACTACCGGTGAGTGTGAGTCACCACACCTGGTATTGTTGTGTGTAGTTACCTGGGATTGAACCAGGGAACTTGCGCTTGCTAGGCAGGTGCTGGAACCACTGAGCTAAATCTCTGGCAATATATATATATATATATATATATATATATATATATATATATATATATATATATATATATATTTGAGACAGGGTCTCGCTTTGTAGTTCAGGCTGGCTCTGAGCTCACTATGTAGCCCAGGCAGGCCTTGAACTCAGCAATCCTCCTGTCTCTGCCTCCCGAGTGCTGGGATTACAGGCGTGAGCCACCACGCCCGGCACTGTGGTATGCAGTATTGATTGCTGGTGGGCATGAGTCTCCACGCCCAGCATTGTATGTGATTACCAGGGATCGAACTCAGGACCTTGCGCTTGTGAGGCAGGCGCTGGAACCATTGAGCTAACCCTCCAGCCCCTTATATATTTTTTTTGAGACAAGTTCTTGCTATGTAGTTCATGTGCCCTCACCTTTTCTTTTCTCCCTTTCCTTTCCTTTCCTTTCCTTTCCTTTTTCTTTTCCTTTCTTTTCTTTTCTTTTCTTTTCTTTTCTTTTCTTTTCTTTTCTTTTCTTTTCTTTTCTTTTCTTTTCTTTTCTTTTCTGCAGTACCAGGGATCAAACTCAAGACCTTGCACTGGACAGGCAGGCATGGCACCATCGAGCTACATCCCCTCCCCTTGTAGTTCTCTATGTAGCCCAGACTGGTCTTGAACTTGTGGCAATCCTCATGCCTCAGCCTCCCTTGTGCTGTAAAATACAGGTGTGCATCACCACATGGAGCAACTGTATGTTAATTTTAAAAATAAGATAAAAATAAAGTGATCAGTGATACTTTCTTTGTAACTCAGCCTCTCACTCCCAAGTCTTCCTCCCTCTTTCCCTCCCTTCTTACCACAGTGGGGAGGCACTTTCACCCTGTAGATATCTGATGACACCTGGGTAAGGTAACCTGCCTCTGCTACCCTCAGGACATTTTGCTGGGAAGGATGATCAGGGAGAGAAGTTTTATTGAAGAAATATGTGATAAAGGAAGTAGACACCCAACCTGCGTGTAGTGGCGCTGCCTGTAATCCCAGCCCTCAGGAGGCTGAGGCAGGAGAATCACAAAGAGTTGGAGGCTAGTGTGGAATACATAGTGAGAGTCTTTTCAGAACAAAACAAAACAAAATAAAGAAACCAAAAACCAGCACGCCCCCAGGAACCCTCCGGAATTAGCTGCAGTAGGACTTTTCGGACAGGACCGTTTCATGAGGCTGTTTCCTCAGTAGGTTCTAAGCTTTGCTCGGTTGCTCAGGGGAGTCAAGGCCACCAGTGGGATGTCGGTGTGACCTACTCCTCGTGGACATTGAGTCCTCTCCTGTCCGCGTCTGAGGTTGTCTCTCAGGGAGCCTCTTCCCAGTGCCGGCCCCACACGTAACCCTTGCCCTGGCTGCTCTTCTCACTGTCAGGCTGGCTGCACGCAGCCCATCCCACCCTTGTCCCTCATCCCTGCACTCCAAGTGCTGACAGCACCGTGGTGGCACATGCCAGACTCAGGGCTGAGTTGCACAAACACTTCCATGGACAGACACGTGCAGTCCCTGTGTGCACGCCAAGCAGGGCACCGACGCTGAGCACAGCTTCTGGTGTGTGTGTCCATGATGGCTGTACTCAAGCCTGCGGAGTGGAGGGACACGGCGCGTGAGCCCCAGCCTGGCCTGGCCAGGCTCCCTGAGGAAGAGCAGCTCAGCTGAGAGCTGCATGCTGGCAGGGGCAGGCCGAGGCCGAGCGAAGGGAAGGGCACTGGGGGCAAGGAAGCCGCACCTGTGGAGGCTCGAGGGGTCAGAGTGGCTCGGCCACTGCCAGCGCTGCAGTGGGCAGAGCACTGGTGCCCCGGGAAACATCTGGGGACTTTCACTGCTGACCCGGAGTCCCATCTCCCTTCCTTGGGGTCCTCCATCTGCAAGATAACAGTTCCTATGCCATCCAGACCAAGGCTGAGTCACCTCAGCCCTCCATCGCGCACTCCATGTGCACCAAGGGGCTGCTCCGTTGTCCTGCGCCTGTGCTTCCGACCCGTGGGGTGGATGTGGCCTGTGACATGGCCTCCAGGCTGTGGCAAGGATGCACACATAGTCGCAGAAAGTCATGATTACAATGCGCTGCAGTAGCACAGCTCGGGCAGCTATTAATAGTGGCGCCAGAGCCCATGACTCTGGAGGCGCACTCTCTCTGCTGCTAAATATGGAGTCAACACTGAGCAGAGAGGGTCTCTAGCCCCTGGCTCCTGTGGATGGTCTTGGCAATGATTCAGTTGGAAAGACAGTCCTTGAATCTGTCACCTAAGTTTTGGGAGTGACCGGCATTGGTTGGTGGCCCAGACAGGACACTGGAGGACAGCTGAGACCAGAGGATCCTCGGATGACCAATGTGGCCTGGAAAGCTGGGCTTTCTGCCGCCATAGCGAGAGGCCCACTAAGTGCCCTGGGCTGAGGAGTCACGGGTCTGTCTTCCTAGCAAAGGACGCTGCCCAGTGGCAGAATGCTTCTGGCTGATAAGACTGGCCTTGTCCAGTTATGGTAGGAATATTGCAAGGCGGGGAAGCTATTTTTTGCCACACACTCTGTCTCTCCAGCAGGCACAGTGACATTATGCGGGATCCAAATAGCCCCGCCGTAGAAGGTCACGGAGCTGAAGGTGGAACACACAGCTCTCCAGGAGCCAGACTGTGGTGCAGGTCATTTGATCACCAGCTGAGGGTCCTGGGCCCTCGAACTGTCACCTCTTCCATCTCGCCCAGGCCCTTTCCACGCTCCGTGAGACCCCTGTGAACCAGTTTCCCCTGGGCCTTGAGTCTGGTGGCAAGTGATTATTTTTAGCCTATGATTCCCTGAGAATGAGGGTGGGCCCTTGTGGGCCAGGAGGAGGGAGGAGGAAGAGAAACTTGAAGGCCTAGAGGGCTGGGAGGACACAGTCCAGCCGGCCCTGCGTTCAGCCATGAGGAAGCCTCCTGCAGAAACAGGACAAGCCCTTCCCTCCTTCATGGGTCCCCTCCCTCTATCCTCTGTCTGTTCCCCCAAGGCCCTTGGAGGCCCAAGGGCTTTCCATTCCACTCCCCAGCCACCTTTGGTCTCTTTGTCCTGAGGCTCCATACTCAGCCTCAAGGGTTCGGAGCTGGACTCCACAGCCCTCCTCCCTCAGCCTCCGAAGATATGTCCCCAAGCCGTCCACCCTCCCTCCTGGCACCCAATGGGCACCTAATAAATAGGGGCCTGCGGAGGACGAGATGAGTTTCACTGCTTCTCTGAACAGGCAAAATCTCGAATAATGGAAGAGCCAGTAAGGGGAAGTTAGAGAGGCGCACAGGCCCTTACACAACCTTAAGTCCTGTCCCTCCCTGCTAGTTCCCGTCTCTTTTCTGAGAAGTGCTTGGGAGCCGTGGGCCTAGCAATGTCTCTGCGACCTGTGGCGGATGCTTATCTCCTCGGGCTCCTGTCTCCGCACAGCTGGGCCTGCCCCACTGCCTGCTGAGTGGGCTCAGGGGGCTCCATGCTGGCTCTACCACGCAGCAGCTGTGTGACCTCTGGGGAGACAGCTGCACCTTTCCAGAAAAGCTGTCTGGGGTGGCTGCGAGGACTTGCAAGAGGTGTGTAAAACGGGTGGTATGCAGTAAGGCTCCTTTTGTCATCATTCGACAAATGGTGCAGAAAACTAAGCGTCTTTTTAACATCTTTTTAAACTCTGTACCTCTCGCTCTTCCTATTTGCAGCCTGCTTTAATATTTCAGAGAGCACTGTCACACCCACTAGCTCCCCACTCACCCGGAGGAGGCCTGTGTCACTGTTACATCACTCTTACTCCCATTACACAGATAAAGACACTCTCGCCCCAGAAAGGGGCAGACCTGACTCCTCACCGCTGGGCTAGTCGTCTGATGCGGGGCCTGGCCCAGAGGCCAGGCAATCAAAACAGGACAAAGCAAGGCACTTCTGAAAGAAACCCCATGCTACCTGCTTGCCATATTACTTCTCCTTATCTGTAAAATGGGAATTAGCGCCACACGATACACAAAGGAAATTAAAATCCTAGAATCAGCTACATTTTAACAGTCAGAAGGGGGTGAGACATATTCTAAACATTTCCCTTCTTTCAGCAGAGAGACCGGCTTGGACTGCAGGAGTCTGGTTGGGCTGGCTTCTGACAGGGAGGGCTCCCACCAGAGTCGTCATGTCTTTGCTCACAAAGATTGTGGATTCTCTGGGAAGAAGCTGAACTGAAGAGAGAGAGAGTGCGTGCGGGTCTGTGTGTGTGTGTCCCACAGAAGATGGAGTCCGGGGCAGAAATGAAGACTCCCACTAATACTGACCCCCGGGGAAGAGCCTGCCACATTCTGAAGAGATGAAGGGTTAGGGGAGAGCCAAAATACATGGACTCTCTTGCTAGATCAAAAATTATTTTATTCATTTGCAGACATAAAAATGTATGATGTGTAAATTGATTTTTCTCTGCAAATTGTTACAATCAGTATAATACATTTCAAAGTATAATCCTTCAGATAATCATACATCTGTGGCTTACTTTTGTTTTTTTGGTTTTTGTTTGTTTGTTTGTTTTTGTTTTTTGAGACAGGATCTCCCTTTGTAGTTCAGGCTGGCTCTGAGTTCACTATGTAGCCTAAGCAAGCTTCGAACTCAGCAATCCTCCTGTCTCTGCCTCCCGAGTGCTGGGATTACAGGCGTGAGCCACCATGCCCGGCTGTTTGTTTGTTTTTTGAGACAGGGTCTTGCTTTGTAGTTCAGGCTGGCCCTGAGCTCACTATGTAGCCCAGGTAAGCCTCGAACTCAGCAATCCTCCTGCCTCTGCCTTCCGAGTGCTGGGATTACAGGCTGTGGCTTACTTTTAATTTATTGAATTTAAAAAATGGAGCCATCGCATTTGAGGGAATTCTTACATCTGCCTGCTGATGGGCAGCAGAAATTGGCTTCCATGCTTGACTTCCAGCAGTTGCTGGTGCTAGGGCCCTTCCGGCTCGAGCTTGGTGCACACCTGCATAGGAAGGTCTCTGAGACTCTGAAGGAGATAAAGCTCGCTCACCGACAAGGGCACCTGTGTCTTGGAAATTACCACATTGCTTTAAGTGAATATTTTATTTCCAGTAACTATGTTATAGTTTTCCCTCAGAGTGATGTATAAGGCTCTTATATTCTTGGAGCTCATCAGATCACAGAAAGAAGAGATGAAGGAAATCCCGAGGAAAGCTGGTCTTTGATGAGCAGCTGTTATGTGGAGGGCACTGTTTCAGCCACGACAGAGGTGCTGTTGCCAACTCCAGCGGGTAACTTGCGGAGAATCAGGACCTCCACTCGCGCTGGGAGCAGAGCTGGGCGAGCTTCCTGTGACCCGAGGGGTCCCCTCCTGAGGACGACCTGGGGGGAGCGACCCTGCTCCAGCCTCACTGTGCAGAGCCATGCGGGACCCTCTGTCCCTGGTTGTCTTACCAAGAAAACATTTCGTGACTTAGAAGCTACCAAAAGCATACAGATGATCCTTAAATATTGCTTCAGACTTTGAACTCAGGGCAATTTAAAGTCTTTGAACTTTCACTTTAACGGGATCTTTCTTTAAATTCTTTTATAGAGTATGAGGTCAAAAGGGCAAGAAAAAGTCAATTTTCAATTTCCTCCTCATTCCACATTTCTCACATAGGCTTCAACTCTCCTGCTTGCAGGCTCCGTGCAGAAGCAGAGGAATCAGAAGAGCTTTTCCTATGCAGTTGTCTGGACCTGCGAAAGGAGTGGCATGGGGAGCTGGGGAGAACACGGCTCTGCCCCCATCCAGCAAGTGATGAGTCGCCGTAAACATGCAGCAAGGAGACTGAGCTCTGCTGACTGTGGGGCTGCTCCAGGGGGGCCCCCGGGCATCGGCAGGACCTCCTTCAGCAGCCAGAGGAGGTCCCTGTCTCATAGCAGTGACTGGCCACAGACATGACTGTCCCTGGCGCCCGAGGCCTAGCCCATCTGCCCTCTCTGCAGAACTGCCTTGAGATGACTCTAAGAGGCCTGATGGACAATCAACCATCCAGAAGGTCTTAAGATGTTACTTTGGGAGGGCAAATTCTCCTGCTAGTGTTTGGACAGCTTCTCTTACTCTATCTTTATGGGGATTTGTTTCAGACTTTTTCTTTCCTTTCTTCCTTCCCCTCATTTCTATTTTTATTTCTTCTTCTCTTCCTTCTCCTTCCCTCCTTCCCTCCTTCTCTCTCTCTCTCTCTCTCTCTCTCTCTCTCTCTCTCTCTCTCTCTCTCTCTCTCTCTTGCTAGGGATCTAGAGCCTCAGGCATGCTAAACAAATACTGGCCACCTTTTCCTCCTCCTTTTCCTTTTCCTCCTCCTCTTTCTTCTTTCTCTCCTTCTCCTTCTCCTTCTCCTTCTCCTTCTCCTTCTCCTTCTCCTTCTCCTTCTCCTTCTCCTTCTTCTTCTTCTTCTTCTTCTTCTCCTCCTCTTCCTTCTTTTTCTTCTCTTTTAAGTCTTGCTGTGTAGTTCAGGCTGGTCTTGAACTTACTATTAGCTGCCCATGAACTCACAGCAAGTATCTTGCCTCAGCCTCCTGAGTGCTGGGATTACAGATGTGCACCACTTTCCTTTTCTTTTCTTTCCTTTTCTCTTCTTTTCAGGAGCAAAAAAAATGCTGGAATGAAGTGGACACTGACCTCACCACACTCCAGCTCTTGCATTCAGACTCCCCTCAAGACGGGTGGAGCCACTTCAGTTTTAATCCTGAAGTGGGAACGTCCCAACAGCCACCTCCCTGGCTCCCATCTGGGTCTCTGGAAGCCTTCACCAGCCCTGATGGTGTCAGCCCATTTCCACAACACCTGAAAGAGGAATGCACAAGCAGCCACACAGCCGGGCCAGACCACAGACCCAGCACCCTCCTGCTACCCAGCGTCTCAGCCTCTGCCAGCTGCATCTTCTCCTGCATCACTATTTACTTAGGACAGTTTGGAAAGTGGCCCACTTTCCCCGAAGCTTAAGTGCCTTTGTCCAAACACAAAATTTGACGTCCCCACCATAATTGGAAGTCAGGCTGCTGACCATGAATAGAAGACAGCTGTAGAGAAATGCAATGACCTGTCATCAAATCCCAGCAGCACTGCGGCCTGCTGTCGCTGTCCCACTCACCCAGGTGGCACCTACCAGTGCTCACACCACCCCAGGGAAACAGAAAGGTGCCCCTTCTGCAGAACGACTCCAGGCCCATCCAGCTGTCCCATGCATGCACATCGCAGAGAGCAGGTGTCCTTTGCGAGGCTGTCTCCCCTGTGGGGTCCAGGGCACCCTCCTGCCCACTCTCGTCCTGTCCTGCCAGGCATCAGAGGCCTGCTATGTTCTGGGCACCTTCTGGAACTCCCTGCTTCCTCCTCCACACTTCTAGGGGCCTTGTGCCCAACCAGGCACCTCTCTAAAGTCACATGTGACCGGTTGGTCCCTGTTGGACACCCTGCCTCTCCATGGCCCCTGAGCCGCAGCACACCATGCCCCCCCCCCCCCGCCCCCCAGGTCTTTTATGGCAACATACTGGGCCCTGCACTTCCTCGCCGGGCTCTGTCTTGACCCTAAATTTTGTAAACAGCGCCCCCTCTGCCTGAAGCACTGCCTGGACCCCAGGCTTCGGTCTCCCAGAAGGCTCCACATCTCTCCACTTCTCATGCTTTTTATTTTTTATTTATTTATTTATTTATTTTGCTTTTTTGAGACAGGGTCTCGCTTTGTAGTTCAGGCTGGCCCTGAGCTCACTCTGGTGCCCAGGCAAGCCGCCGCGAACTCAGCAATCCTCCCGTCTCTGCCTCCCGAGTGCTGGGATTACAGGCATGAGCCACCACGCCCAGCATTATATGTGGTTACCGGGGATCGAACTCAGGTCCTTGCGCTTGCAAGGCAGGCGCCGGAACCACTGAGCTAACCCTCCGGCCCTTCTCATGCTTTTTAAATTGCTGGTCCACGGGCCACCCTGGCTCAGCCTCTCAGGGAGCCATACCAGTGCTTGCTGACCTGATGGAAGCCATACACCCTTCACGCCTCCCAACCCCACTCTGACTTTCAACCCTTTCTGCTCCGAGTCTGGTCCCAACTAAATCCTGCCTCTCCCAGTTGAGAATTCAGATCAAGACCCAGAAGCCATGTCTCCTGAAGCCACCTGGATCTCCAACCCATTCCAAATCCACCTTCCCTTGAGCCCTTTTGTTGAATGAATGGATGCAACAGTGCACACGATAAACTGGGGACAGGCAGGAAATAACATCTTATAAGTGGTACCTCACCTATCTTGGAAACACAAGGGCCCAAGTTGGATCCCCAGTACTGCCAAACAAACCAAAAAAAACTCAAGCCAGTGACTTCTGTGTTTCAGCAGGAAAGACATAGTTCGTATGTCTCCATAAGATCTCTTCCCTAACTCTGTACAAGATTTCTTGGAAAGGCTGGTAGGAGGAGGAGAAACAACAGACTGAAATTACAGAGACTTTTCCAAACAGGTGTGGCAGTGTATACCTGTAATCCCAGCACTTGGGAGGCTGACATAGGAGGATTGCTGTGAGTTTAAGGCCAGTCTAGTGAGTTGAAGGCTGGCCTGAACTACACAGTGAAACCCTATCTCAAACAAAACAAAACAAAACACAGGCCAGGGATTTAGCTCAAGTGGTACTGCATCTACCTAGGAAGCACAATGCCCCAAGTTTGATTTCCAGTATGGCAAAATATAAATAAATGAAATAAAAACCCCCAAGGCTTTTTGTCTTTTCCATTTGTCTTTGCAATAAAGGTAAAATACTGAGAAAGCCTCTTTTGAAAAGTTCCTCTGCTTTTTGGGAATAAATAATAACTATTCGTGACACAAAATTCAAAGGGCCAGTCAGGTTTGGTGTCATGAGTGTGGTGGCTGAGGCAGGTGACAGCCCTGAGCTCCAGCCAGCCTGGACTACATAATAACTCCAAGGCCAGTCTGAACTACATACCTAGACCCTGTCTTGATGAAAGAGATCAAACAAACAAAAATCCACATTGCAGATACCTTTCCCTGGCCCATCACACTAATGAGTCCTGTGCCCCGAGTTGGGTGCAAGTGGGAACGGAGGCTCCACTGGTCCAAAGGACACAGGGAGGAGACCTGCATCCAGGGGGGCCTGGAAAAGGCACGCTGGGGGCGAGTGGGCCAAGCTTGTGCATAGGGCAAGAGTCTGGAAGGAGCACTGGGGCTCCGTGGCCTAAGATCTATAGGGACAGTTGCTGGCCTTGTTGGCCACACAAAGCCACAGGCAAAGTTAGCTCCACAGAGTTAGTTTCCAGGGCAAATAAGAAAAAAGGGGCCCTGGAACAGAAACAGCCTTTGGAAGGCTCTTCCAGGGCCTAGGGACATGGAGGACAGAGGCTCAGGGACTTTCAGGAAGCCTCAGAGGGTACCAGGCTCCCCCATGAGGAAGGACAGGGCTCCTGCCAACTCTGACCAGTCTTGAAGGGCGCAGGACCCTGGCAGACTAGGAGTGGTGCCGAGTCCCAAGCTACATTGTTGTCTTCGGGCTTATAAACACGCCTTCCAGCCCACACTGACGGCTCTGGGAGGACAGGGCCTTGTTTCCTCTTGCAGTCACCACCAGATAAGGGTGAACTTAGAACTAAACTCACTATTCCAACTTGTTAAAAATTGCGCTAAAATTTACATATCATTAAACTTACCATCTTAACCATTTTAAGTATGCGAATCAGCAGTATTAAATAACTAATCATGTTGTGGAACTTTCCAGATCCATGTCCATTTCTCTCTCTTACTATAACCCTAGCCCTTGAAAACAGCTCCCTGTTTGTGAAAGGTCTCAGGTGGCCTTCATTGCTCGCTCTGCAGTTTCAGCTGCCGTGAGCACCTCACATGGTGGGTCCAGAGCCCCCTGAGGGTCCAGTGCTGCTCAGAACCTGTCCTTTTTCGGGTTGAATGATGTTCCATTGTGGGTAGCGGCCATATTTTGCTTATCCATCCATGCAGTAGCAGATTCTGATGTAGTGTCCACATGTTAGCATGGTGACACTGCTGCTGGGAAGGTGGAGGAAAGAAATGCTGTTCAAGCCTATTTCCATTCTTCAAGGTTCACACCTAGAAGTGGTGCTGCTGGACTTCATGCTTGTTCTATTTTTAATATTTTCAGGAACTGCCTACTGTTTTCCACAGCTCAAGGCTTTACATTTCCACGGAGTGCACAATCTTCCTGCATTTGGCCTGCTCTTTCCTCCTTTTCTTCCTTCTGGAGCCATCCTAATGGATGTGAGGTAACATCTCATTGACGTCCTGATTTACATTTCTCTAATGATTAGTGATGTAAACTTCTTTTCTTGAGCTTATTGACCATTTGCATGTCTTCCTTGAAGAAATGCATATTCAAGTCCTTGCTCATTTTTTATTTGTTTGTTTGTTTTGAGACAGGGTCTCGCTTTGTAGTTCAGGCTGGCTCTGAGCTCACTATGTAGTCCAGGCAAGCCTCGAACTCAGCAATCCTCCTGTCTCTGCCTCCCAAGTGCTGGGATTACAGGCGTGAGCCACCACGCCCAGCTCCTTGCTCATTTTTAAACCCGAAACAGTGCCCTCTAGGAAGGGGCACCAGTTGGGTGCCAAGAGTCCTGGGTGCCGTGGGACCCTTTCTGAATGACCTTGGTGTGAAGCCCTTGACTAATTTGGCTTCTGCTCCCTCCACACCCTTCAGTCAACAGCTCAAGGAGGCACAAAGCAATCTTTATGGCTATCATACTGGCAGGATGGTGGTTCAACTAAGGCATTTCTAAATAATTCCCAAGCCACTCAGATACGAGAGTTGTAATGGGCAAAGACTTAATGGCTGAGGAGCCCAGCAAAACAGGAGTGCCAAAGGCCTTTGGAACTGCTTCCCGCAGCCCTACTGGTCTGGAACCAGTTCCAAGTCAAATATAGGCACAAAGAGGAGGTTCAAACTCCGGTTGGCAGGCCAGCCCTGGAGTCCCACTGCCTCCACTGGGAAGATAAGGGAGCAAAATGAGTTAACCCAGTCACAAGCAGCATCAGAGTCATAATCTAACTTGTTAGGCCTGTCCCTCGCTTCTGACTTCTTACAGGTTCCGTGTCACTGAGTTTTCAAGTTTTCCCCAAATTGGAGTTTTCATCACCTCCCAGAGACCAACATTCTGCAGATGGTGTGGGGCTGCTGGGGCTGGTGGACCATCAGCTGGCCCTCCACATGCCATCTTAGACTCACAGCACAATCCAGTTGCCTTATTTGTAAGTGAACCAATTCATGCCATATATAATGTGTTACTCTGTGGTCCCAAATCAAAATCATAGGACTGGGAGGCTGATACTCTAGAAGGCACAACCCCACGACAGAAGTGTAACACCTCTATTCCAGTTTTGCTTAGTTGTCTCCCGAAACTGGGAATCTCTGCAGGTGCTGCAAAAAGCTGGATGTTGGTCTGCTTAGCTCAGTGACAGGCCAGCTAGAGGGGGAGAGGTCAAGTGACCCCAAATTCCTAAGCAATAAATCACTTCCAGCAATCAACAACAATAACAGCGATAATCAAACCAACTCGGGGACAAGGGAGGGCCCTTTGAGATGTGGAGAAGCTCTGCCCTGTAGCATAACAATGTGGCAGGACTGAGGCACAGCAGCGAGGCAATCGCCTGAGCCAGAGGGATCCACACACACCCACTGACGTTCACAAAGGTGTCTGGCCAGAAAAGGTCAGAGGCCCACCGGGGAGTCCAGTCACTCACCAGCCTGCTCAGCCTTATCTTAACCTCGCCCAGCCCAGCCCAACCGGATGTCATGGCGGTGCGTCATGTAGTGGTCGAAATGATTACTGCAAGTAACTGCCCAGGCTTCTGCGGATTCTTTAAAAGTTTCTTTGTTCATTTATGCGTTTAATGAATTGTTACCATATGTCTGGTGCTGAGAATATAATGGAGAACCCAACAGACACAGGCATTCCCTCAGGACTCTTAGAGTCTAGTGGTGTGAATCAGACACCTAAGTGCCCTGTGAGTGCTGGGATTCAGATACCAGGAGGTAGGAGAGCACTGAGGGGCATCTATCCGAGCTGGCGTTCAGTGTTGGCTTCGTAGAGACCCAGAGTGTTTGCAGAAGCCCATCAAACGGAGGAGCGAAAGGGAAGGTCGGTCACCTTTCTCTCTGCTGGGACAAGTGACCCAACACTGACATGTTAAAGGACAGAAGGGTTATTTCGTCTCAGTTAGAAAAGCTTCCAGTCTGTAGTCAGCTGGCTCCTAGGCAGAGCAGGCTGGTCAAGCAGCATAGCAGTGGAGAGGGCAGAGCATGACATGCAGGAAGAGGAAGAGCAGAGCCTTCTTCCTTCTGTGGTAGTCATGCTACGATCCTATTGGCTGGTGCCATCTGTACCAGGGTGGCTCCTGCCTTCAGCAAAGCCCTTCACCCAGAACTCTGCTGATCTAATCAGGATACTAACCTGATATCACACACTCACGATCTACAGTCACACACCTAAATCCAGCCATGTCTGAGCCTCACCTGTGAGAGCGTGGAGTTTGGGGGACACCTAGAAACAAGCCGTAACAGGAAGGGACTGCATTTCCAACAGGGGGCACAGCATGCCTGAAGCCATCCATCTACAGGATCATCTACTGAGTGCTGGGCTTTGTAAAGAACTTTGAACTCATCCCTGAGGCTGTGGGAACCATTCCTTCTTGAGGAATGCAAAGAAAACCTGTGCAGAATTTTACTTTTTCCAGGTCCTGGCTTATAACCCTCACCCCTAACAGTTCATGCCCTTATGACCACACCCTGAAGAATGTATGTATATGTATGTATGTATGTATGTATGTATGTATGTATGTATGCATATTTGCTTGTATTTTGAGGGTCTCACTGTTTAGCTCACTCTGGCCTTGAACCACTACATAGCACAGGCTGGCTTCAAACTTGCAGTGATCCTCCTGCCTCAGCCTTCCAAGTGCTGGGATGAGAGGCAGGTACCACCACACCTCAAATTGTTTTTTGTTCTTTTGTTTGCTTTCCATGCACGAGTTGCTCATTTTGCAGGCCCTTGATCTCTTCTTTTTCTTCTTCTGTCAGCAGAGAAGTTTGTCTAGTATTGTGATCAGTCTTTAACTTGGGGAGAAGTTTATCACCTGCAAGAGGACTCCTGGCAAACCAAATCCTTTCTAGGACCCTGTCTCCTTGCTGGGGAGACAGGGGCTCCTGACAGGCTGGAGTCCTGGGGACCTCATGTTTTGGGGACCTCTAGGGCATTTGTTTAGGCTCTCAGACCTGCGCACTCCTGGCACACAATGGAGCCCACAAGGTGCAGTGGGCAGAACACGGACCCGGCCCACTCTGAGCCCTGCTCCTCTGGGAGCCCTGCTCGTCCACCTCAGCCCAGGCCCACATCCGCCCAAGCCTCTGCCTCACATTTCTTGAAAATGGGAATGAGAATCATAAAACCTACCCAACAGGGTCATTGAGAAGATTAGATGAGATTATGTGCGGATGTGCTTGGCAGTGTCTGGGTGAAAGTAGAGGAATTAAAGAGCAAAAACGGCCCCTGACTGCATTTCAGTCATAAAAGGGGTGTGTGTGTGTGTGTGTGTGTGTGTGTGTGTGTGTGTGTAACGGCAGGTGCAGGCTTGAACAGTCATGGGCTGGGACTGAGAGGGATACTCAGTCATCTGAGAGCCAGGCAGCA
>PVIC010039573.1:0-17011 GCA_004025085.1 Thryonomys swinderianus
CCTGAACTACAAAGTGAGACCTTGTCTCAAAAAAAAAAAAAAAAGTAGCCAGTCTTGATTCTGATTTGAGAGAGAATTCTAATGTACTTGGAATACATGATAATGTATATAAAGGCATAGTATTTGTTCTGAACCATATAGAGTCTTTAAGAATGCAAACTAAAGTGCTGGGCGTGGTGGCTCACGCCTGTAATCCCAGCACTCGGGAGGCAGAGACAGGCAGATTGCGAGTTCCAGGCTTGCCTGGGCTGCATAGTGAGCTCAGAGCCAGCCTGAACTACAAAGCAAGACCCTGTTTCAAAAAAAAAAAAAAAAAAGAAGAAGAAGAATGCAAACTAAAAGGGATCTAGTGAGGGTTCTGAGCAAGGAAGGTGTCTTTGAATAAATCAAGCTGCCTCTAAGGACTAAAAGCATACATGATCACATAATAGCAGAGATAGGCAAACATAACAAATAAATGTAGCACTTCTATATGAAGACCAAGGTAATTAGACTGGGTAGTATAAGTCTATACAGGCCAGGCAGCTCTGTATTGAGGAGAGCTCAGAATAGCACACACACACATACACACACACACACACTTTACCATGTAGGAGCAAAAGATAACCACTGTATGGAATTTTAGTCATTTAATTGTTATTTCGGCTTTTAGGGTAAGAATGTGATTAACTGAGATGAGTATTTTCATATTATTCTACACCAACCTATGAATAGCTCTCCCCTTAACCAGGGGATGTTTGTTCCCTCTGCCTTTAGGAAGCTGAGAAAGACTCGAAAATTGTCCAATCTGTGAATTATTATTATTTCTTTTTTGAGACAGGGTCTTGCTTTGTAGTTCAGGCTGGCCCTGAGCTCACTATGTAGCCCACACAAGCCTGGAACTCAGCAATCCTCCTGCCTCTGTCTCCCGAGTGCTGGGATTACAGGCTTGAGCCACCAAGCCTAGCTAGTCTGTGAATTATAAGCAATCAATTTATCAACAGAATCTGCCTCAAATGTTTTAAATTTTTGAACCAATATTTTAAAATTGAGAGGATGTGCCATGAAAAGCTAGACTCATGGCTTCACCTTTAAAAAATCACATCAAGCACATTATCATCAGATCTCTGCATGAGAATCATATGCTGTGGCAAAGCCAAACCTTCCTTCTCTTGATAGTGCATACCAGCTCCAAACTGACATAGTCTTACTCAAAACATGTACTGCTATCCTTGTTTATGAATAAATACAAGCATTTCAGTAATTTATATCTCTGACACTTAGGTAAAATCTATTGTGGGAAAGACATGCTCCTTCACCTGATAACTGTGGCTTCTGAAACATTTGACGTCTATGGTTTGAAGGAAAGAAAAGTGAATTTTTTAAAAGGTACTGGTTTTTAACTGTGTGCTTTAGAAACTACACGTGCACTTCTACTCATGGTCCAGTGACAAGACCAGTCACAGAGCTCCAATCTATCTGTAAGGAAGACTGGAACAGGTAGGTAAGAAGGTACACTAATGGGAAGGAATAAGTCTGCCATGGAAGAAAACTTATACTGAGGGAACATAAATTCATTTAATAGAGGGAGAACTGGGGCCAATGAAAATACAGGCTCTTCTACATTTTATAGGTGGAAATGTGAAACTGGCTCTTCTGTGTGAAGCCAAACTAGAGAAGGATCTAAGAGTAATAAGCTTAAAGAAGTAAAGAAAACATATGTATGAATGACACAGATGGAAGGAACCAAATATTGAGATGAAAATTGGGTTTGAGAATAGGAAGATGTTTCGTTGACCGCAAGCACAAAGTTGTTACTGTTGCATGTTCTGATTAAGCACAAAATTTGTATCATTTTCTACCGCAAGACTCTGGGTATTTCAAATTTAGAGTATGTAGAAGTAGGTACTCATATGACAGAAGAACTTCAGGAGCCACCAAGAGTGAGTCTAAGATGAAACTCTGTGGGCTGACACACCTGTGAGATTGCAGCTGCATGCTTCCAGCAATAGACTGAGGCTGTGTGGAGATGCTTTTCTTGTTCACAGTAAGTCAGATTTATCCTTTTCATGGCATATTTTCGTGGACTCTTCTTCATCTCATTGATAAGTAATGGATTCCTACCATGGGGCTACAGGCATAGACGAACACATAACACCTGCCACAGGACCGACTAGATTGACAAAAATGTATTAGTCACATGGATCTCAGCCTGGGAGACAAGGATGCCATCCAGGGCCACAGCAGGTTGTAATCAGGACCAACGTGAATACACAGAGGCAGTGAAGGTAGGTTCTGTAGCAGCCAAGAGTTAGAGGGACTCCTGGTCCTGCCATAAGTGTTTGCCTTGTTTAAATGACTATGTAAGTGGCAGGCTTCTCAGGGACAAGCAGGAACTATGTCTTGCCTCTAAGAAAGGAAAGGTGATTTGACTCAAAGATCAGATCTGATTCCCAAATCCACAGTGAGATAAAAGCATGCAAGTGAACCATCCGAGGCCCTCCTCATTAGCCCCAATATTAAAGCCTTATACTGGACTTTATTCTATGTGAAAGAACCAGAATATTCATAAGGAAATACAAACAAGTGACAGTAAATAAGAACAGTGCTCCAAAAGGAAAGGAGTATGCAAGCACAAAATATTTGTATGACAAATTTAGTGCTGAAAGGAAAAAAATAAAGTTAATAGCAGGAAACAATCATGTGGAGGAGTGTCCCCCTCTCATTTGTTATGGAAATAAAAATGACCTTTTTCCTCGCTTTTTTACTCCATTGGGAATCCTGCAACATGTTATGAGTTAGAATATTAAAACTATGTATAAAACTATGAGGTGGTCAATACTTTGCAAGAAAACAGGTTCTCAGAAGGTTTCACATAAGTGCTATAAGAAACAGATTCTGACGTGGGTATTTGCATCCTGCAGTTGCCTTGGGGAGAGCCCTCTGTGGCAAAGTCAGGGAAGACTGGATGGACAAAGGAAGGAGCTGAGCTGAATACAGTCTGAACAAGGACCATATTCTTAGGTAATCTCAGAGGACGTTAAGGAACCGCACAGGCCCAAATCAAGAAAACAGGAAATTCTTGCATCAACAAATTATTGCATTGCAAACAGGTGCCCCAAGAAAGAAATATAACCTTGGGTAAGGCAGCTCCCTGCAGCTAATGACAACTCCCAAGAAAGCCTTCAAAGTTTCTATCCATCAACATTTTCATTAACTGAAAACAGGGGTCCTGCAGCCATGAAGGAGAGAATCTGTGCTGCATCATAGAATCTACTGCCAGGCGCTCAGTAGCTCGGCCATGACCACATAGTTAGTAATTCTGTACAAGTGTTCAAGCCCATGCCTATCTAAATCCAAAGCTTTAGTATTCCTGAGTTGGTGAGGTAGGACAGGAATGACCTCTAAGAAATGCAAAGGATTGATTAGTCATTCTGCTGTGTAATGTCAGCATGAAAGCTCCATACAAATGCATTCTGAGCAGCATGAACTTAGCATTGTGTCACATATCAGATCATGGTCACTTATGGTTTCTTTTCTTTCCACTATTTTTTATTTCCTCTAATTACATGATTCTTATTATTTGAAGAACTTTCCCTTACATTTACCTGAATGATGATTTTTACCATCTACCTGCTAAAATAGTCCTTTGATCATGTTCACTTGCCTTGAAATACCATAAAACACATGTATAAACCAAAGCCAGGCTTGTTGGCACATGACACCCTAATCCAAGAACTCTGGGAGACTGAGGCAGCATGATCATAAATTCAAGCCATATGTAAAGCTGGCAGGTGAATATTCAGTTAAAAATAGATATGAATTGTTCTGGTCAGTAATATAATATGAAATATAGATATGAAATATTTGTATGTGTGTGTGCATACGTGCACACCCCACTAATGAAATAGAGTGGACCTTTGAGTTACGACCTGGCTAACATGCAAACAGCTTGGGTTACAACCAGAATTTTCATTTTAACTTTCCACCAAATTCTTGAGCTATAATCCAAATGCCATCTGACTATACTTCCAGATGATCTCAGATACAAATTTAACCCTTAAAGAGTTTTGGAAGAAATATTACAATATCTTTTCCTGTGTGGGTTCATTGAGAAATCCTGGATCAATGTTTCTCTCTAAAGACTCTGGGACCTGCCTGTACATGGGAGAGAGACCTTGAAGGCTATGCAGAAAAGCCTGAGCTTTCAACTGACTAACCTGAGATACAATCAGCCCTTGCCAATAAATTGAGTTCATAAGTCAAGGGTCCACTGTATAGGAAAAAAAATCACTGAATTTAAATAATGTAGCTGGATTGAGCAAGTAGGGTCACCCAGCCTGCTGTAAAGAAGCAATTTCATTCTGCTTCTCTTTGTACCGACCTAGTGCCAACCCGGAGGAGGCAGGAAGAAACTCCTATTCAACTCCAGCTCCTCCTCATCTAAACAGTGAGAAACTTTTCTTCACAAAAGTGCAGATGCAAGTTTGAAAAGCCTAAGAACAGACTCGCCAACTACATGCAGAAAACTTGAACTTGTGTGAATGCAGAAATCTCTTATGGCTAATTATCCTAGCACTTTGTACTTCCGGACAGCTTCACCTTTGGTTCTATACCCACAGTCCACTTTTGCAGATTGTGTAACAAAGAAACAAAAAAGTCATTTGGCTTTTTAAGATTGGAAAACAGATCAAGGGTTAGATACACAACCTGCTCATTTCCAGGAACTAAGCTCCTACCACTAGGCTCAGTCTGTCCAGAAATATTGTTTATGTTCAAAGGTCATGATGATGCCTCCCCTGTATACAGCATCTTTCACAATAATGCCAAATTATTTTGTTTATCAGTAATTTATACTAATCTCTTGATTCTGGCTACTGAATTCTCCCATCCCTTTAAGTGTACCCCTAAATTCATCTTCCAGACCCAGAAACTTGACGAGTAAATCCTGATTCAGATGAACTGACCAGGAAATGCAACCTGGAAAGGTGCTTTGTCAGCTAACCCCTAAAAACACTCTCAACAGTGGCTTATGCAGCACATGAAACTGTCTAAAGCTACAAGTTTTCAAGATACTAAATTATAAACTATTTTGGTAAATGGGCTCTGGAGTGATTATACGCTTAATGGATCTTTCTTGGAGCAGCCTGGGAAATAATCAAGTTCCACTGAAAATCAAGGTGTAGTTTTGATGTCAGAAAACATTAAACTGACTATCAGCCCAGTTTAAATTAATTGAAATCATGATGAGATTACGGTTTCTTTACTTACTAGTCTCCCTTCTCCCACCAAAACTACTTCAAAGGCTTTACACACACTGCATTTATTTCCCTTCCCACAATCTCAGTTACCCAGGGTAAGCTGCAATCTAAAAACATTACATGGAAAAAAAATCTAGAAAAAGCAGCTCAGAAGTGTTAAATTTCACATCATGCTGAGGAGTAGGATGAGACCTGCTACAGCCAGCTCCACTTTCCCCAGGATGTGAATCACCTCAGATTATATACATTTTGTGCTGTTTAGTCACTTAATAGCTATGGGAGACTGAAATATTGATTATACCAGAAGCAGGCTGTAAGTAGTGCAGGCTGTGAAGAGTTAACCCCACAACTGATTGGAACATTTTATATATATATATATACACACATACACACACACACACATCATGCTAACACTCAATATTGAGAATTTGTACCAGTATATGACATGATTTCATTCTTATTTTTCCCATTCCACTGCCCACTCTACAAGCCTCCACTCCCTACATACATAAGCTTCGTTTCCCTTTTTTATTACCATCACATGTTTTCTTTTCCCTTGTATTTACCCCTAAGACCCAATTTCCCTTTGAATATTTTCTATCTCACTATATCTATCATATATTCTAGAACTCATTTATATCTTCAGTTTCTTATGCCAGCGAAAAGATATGATATTTACCCATCTGTGACCTATTTATTTCACTTATGAGTATGACCTTGAGGTACATCCATTTGAGTATAAATGACTCAAATTTAACATTCTATATGGCAGAGTAATACTCCATTTTATAGAAGAAATACATCTTCTTTGTCCAGTTTCCAGTTGATGGGCATTGGAGTTATTTCCAAGATTTAGCTATCACAAACTAAGCTGCTATGAACATGAGTGCACAAATGAGTGGTTGTACCAGTCTACATTTCCACCAACAGTGGAGAAGTGTTCTTTTCCCCACAGCCTCACCAGCATTTATTACTGGTTAATTTCGAGATAGCAGCCATTCTTTGTGGAGTGAGACAGAATCTCAGTGTTGTTTTCATCTGCATCTCTTGAATGACTAATGATGATGAATATTTCTTCATATGCTTCTTAGCTGCTTTTATTTCTTCTTCTGAAAAGTACCAGTTCATTTTTTGATCCCCATTTTTGAATTGGGTCTTTAAATTTGGGTGACTGATTTTTTTAAGCTCTTTGTATATTCTAAATAGCAGTCCTTTGTCTGAGAAACCACTGGTAAAATTTCTCTCCCTATTTGTTGGTTGTCTTTTCACTCTACTGGTGGGTTCTTTTTGCTGTGCAGAAGCTTTTTAATAGGATGAGATCCCATTTGTTGATTTCTTCTGCTAGTTCTCATGCTCTAGAGGTTTTGTTCATAAAGTCTTTACAACTGACTTGTTTTGAGGACAACAGAAGTTGAAGCCTACACTGTGGACAGTGTGACTCCTACCCAAATTCTGTCCCCACAACTAAAGCCTTCTTAGTAGAAGGATGATCTTCTATTCTGTTCTTAATTTGAGGATGCTTTGTCTTTTCTTTTAACAAGCCTTTATTTCTTTAGTTTCCACAGAAACTACATGATTTTATACCCTCACATGTAGCTTGCCTTTACCCCAGTTGATTACTAATAAAAATGAATGGCTTAGATTAGTGCCTTTACTAAAGCAGCACTGGCCATTGTGGCCCCTCTTTCTGTCCGCCTTAGTCCCATCTTTTACTTTGATCTCCCAGGGCTTCCTTGTACACTGAGCAGGAGACTGGACCCTACTGAAAAGGTTTCCAGTAACATTTCAGGAATTGCCAGTAAATAGCCACCTTGACCATTGTGATATCACTGTGTTTGTGTTCAAGTAACTTTTATTTCACTTAATAATGACCTTAAAAGGCAACAGAATTATGCTTTAAATTCAGATATGCCCAAGAAAGCTGCAATGTGCTGCCTTTAAGTAAAAAGATAAACATTGTCTACTCAATAAGACAAGAAAAATATGTATGGTAAGATTGCTAAGATCTATTAAAGCAATGTTTACCCATGAAACTATGAAAAAGAAAAAGGAAACTTGGACTAATTTTCTGTCACATCCCAAACTGCAAGGGTTATAATCACAATGTATGATAAGTTCTCACATGAAACAGAAAAAATTTTCAAGAAGATATGAACAGAAAACATCTTCTTATAGTGACAGCTCTTTGCCTCAGAAAGAATTGAGACAATGACAGTTTTCATCAAGGGATTCACTAGAAGATGTAATCATGAGGCACTATTTCAAATAAGCACTAGTTACACAGAAGGTATAATTATGGAGTGAAAAATATAAAAATGACTACATCTGCCAATGATTTCCAACAGAGTTGAGCAAGTCACTTAAGGAGAAAGAATGCCATACAAAGTAGGACTTCAGTTGCAGTGAAACTAGGTTCATAAGAAATAGGATAAGTCAATTTTCATAAACATGCAAATGATATACAAGGGACAAAACCTGAAAGGGAAGATTAATTTGAGTGCTTTAAGTTGTGAGTGGGTGAACACTAGTGCTAACATTATATAGTACATGATAAAAACCAGCCAAAGTATACAGAGCAAAAAGTTCACACAATATCAAAAACAAAAATTACACCCACATTTCTGGCAGTGTAATTAGAAACCATGGTTAGCATCTTGTTTCTAGAATGGAAATGCCATTGCTTCCTCAAAAGTGAATAAAACATGTTCAGAAGGATTGGAATTTCAGTTTACTAACAATAGACTTTCCTATCCTAAAGATGTTTGCCATGTTTGCAAATGAAAATGTTGAGTTTATATATTTATCTCCAAATGTAAAATCATTCTTTCAGCTCCTTGACCAGGAATTATTTGGTGTCACAGTCAGATACACCTGTCTGGTATTTGATGGCATCCTATCACAAACTGCTGAAGATCCTAATCTGGATATAATGCAGTTCTAAAAACCAGTCACTATTATTGGGGCAATAGAATTCATCAATACTGTGATGCATGAATGATGCTGGAAGACTTGAAATACATCACTCCAGGTTCTCCTTGCATTGAGTGTTTGGATTGAAAAGTCTGCTGTGATCCTGATGGGCTTCCCTGTGAATGTAGTCTTTTTCTTTTCTCTAACTGCTCTCAGTATTTTATTCTTTTATTAGACATCTGGAAACTTGATAATTATATGTTTAGGTACATATTTTTATATCAGGGCCATTTGGAGTCCTATGTGCTCATTTATCTGTATGTCCAATTCTTTTCCTTTTCCCAGTAATTTTTCTGCCATTATATCTGTAAACAGTTTTTTTATGTCTTTTGCACTGCCTTTAACCTCATGAGTTACATCTGTGACCATGTGCCTAGATTTAAAATTAATCAGAAATGTGTTCACAACATACAGGTCTTCAAATATAGCAGTGCTATCCTTTGTTGGGAATAAAAGTTTACCTGGGAGTTGGGAAGATAGGGAGATATGAGACTGAGAGATTATAAATAGGGTTAGAGGATGTATAAAGATCACATAGACCTCAAGAACCTTACAGATGCTAGAGGGCAACAGAGACAAAAGGGACCAATATAAGACGCTGACTAACCGCAGGACCACTAGAGGCTTTATACATCCTCCTATAATAATACAGAAAGAACAGAAATAAGGGAAGACTAAAATTTTTTTACTTGCATATATAGATTATGACTGGAGGACAACAGAGGATAAAGGAACAAGAGGAGAATATGGGTACCTAGTAGCAGTGGGTAGATGGGAGATTATTTTCCTTCTTTTGTAAAAATGATAGTAGTTGACAGGAGAAGAAACCCAAAGTTGGACAAATTCAGCAACATCAAAGTAGCAAGATGAAAAAAGAAAGTGAGGTCAGAGCAAAGAAAGAAAAATAATAACAACATGAGCAGCAACAACAACAACAGTGCAAAGGTATGAGCACCACCTTCTCAATGTAGATATGTTGTCTCCCGTAAATGGTATGGGCAATAGCACACAGATTGAACCTAATTAGTTACAGGGAGACAACTGTTTTCCCTTGTCTAGATTCTGAGTTAAATGCCTGAGTTGAGCTCAAGGAGGTCCTGTAGGCTTGAACTCTGCAAGAGTCCAGGACAACCCAAATGCCCATCAGCTGTAGACTGGTGTAGCCAAACCCTTCTTAGTCTCTCCTGACAGACAAAAAAGGTGTAGTGCTCTTTTAAGAAACCATAGCAACACACAGACACAGGTGACATAGGTGACGCAGGTGACGCAGGTGACACAGACCAATCATATCCCGCTGTAAACCCTCCCCCACCCTCTATCCAATCACATCCCAAGGTGCCCTTTGTGAATGCCAGTAATCTCTGAGAAATAGTAATTAATAAAGAAGCTTACTAACCAGCAGAGCCCTGGTTGCAGTATTAATTCCATGTTACCACTCACCCTCCCAAAGCTGTCGAATTACAGAGACGGCACGGTAACTGGATCAGGCAGGATTACAGACTGGATAAAGAAGATGTGTTTTTTTTAATAAAATGGAGTATTACACTGCCATAAAAATAATCTTGAGTCATTCGTACTCAAATGAACTTACCTCAAAGACATACTCGTAAGTGAAATAAATAGGTCAGAGATGTGTAAATATCCTATCTTTTCTCTAGTATGAGAAACCAAAGATGTAAACAAGCTCTAGAATGCATGATAGATATTGTAAAATAGGAAAAATTCAAAGGAAAATGGGGTTTAGGGATAAATAATGAAGAGAAAGAAAAAAAATGTGAGGGTACCTGGGCTCGGGAGGCAGAGACAGGAGGATTGCTGAGTTCGAGGCTTGCCTGGGCTACATAGTGAGCTCGGGGTCAGCCTGAACTACAAAGCGAGACCCTGTCTCAAAAAAAAATGTTAGGGTAAAAAAAGGAAACAAAGCTTATGTATATAGGGCTGGGTGATTGTACAGTGGTTAGGGGAAGGAGAAAAAATGAGAATTAAGTCATATCATATACTGGTGCAAATTCTCAGTGCTGAGCATGATGATCATGATGTGTATATATAATGTACCAATAAATATTCAGTATATGTGCTGCCGAAGCGAGCACACCAATAAATATTCAAATTAAAAAATAAGAAACCAAAAGTTGTAAATAAGTGCTGGAAGAATTACAGAGTGAAGTCATGAATGATTTTAAAGGCTTCCTAGGGATTGGTGGTCAGGTTAGAAAAATCATTCACAAACCATGAACGTTTCTGGGAAACGGATTTGCTAGCACACCTGATGAAATAATGGAAGAACATAATGAAAGCCATCCAGAAATAGTTACAAATGAAGAACTGGAAGAACTCATTGAGCCATTGACAGAGGAAGAGAAAGAATCACAAGAAATTAAATAGAACTCATCATGTGGGGTGTTGCTAAAATTTACTATAGTACTTCAAAGGACACAACTATGACAAGACAGAATTACAGAATACAGTCCTCATTTGGAACATAGTGTTAAAGCCACTTCATCAATTAAGGGTTACAACTTTGTAGTAATATTTTGATAAATTAAAAAGATGGACAGCAACTTTTCATTACAATGTTCTTCCAAAGCATTACAGAAAAAATATTGTCAGCTCCCAGAGACCCACCTATGAATACTATCTGCTCCTGAAAGCCAGTCACAATAGCACCACAGCGGGGTTATCTAGGACCAAAGAAGATGAACTTCCCTCTGATATATCAAAAGACCAACATAGGCTAATACTATACCTCAGGAGTAGGTCATTCACCTGCCTTCATCTCCCACATTTTATATCATCTCACATCATTATAAGAAGAGTGTGCATAGTACAAGATGATATTTTGAAAGACCATATTCACCTAACATTTGTTATAATACATTGCTAAGAAATTTCCATTTCATTTTTATTGTTAATTTCATGTTGTGCATAATTTTTAAATCAAACTTTATCACAGATATCTGTGCAGAAGAAAAACAGTTTTTCCCAGGTTTAAGGCACCCACTGGAGGTCTTGGAACATTTCCCAGCAGATAAGGTACGGCAACTACTATCATCCCTCATTTTTTGTAGGAAGTAACAATAAATTATAACAGAACTACTGGGGTGGCAAGCAGTTTTAATTGTAATTGACACCCACCCTCATCAGGTGTGCAGAAACATTTTACAGAGCTTCAGTTCTGACAGCGATCTTTCAATTATCCTGCATTTTATAGATGCTTTCTATGATCCCAATGCAAAAACATAAAGATAAGTGATTATTATTTATGCATTTATTTAGTATCATGTAACAATCTGCATTTTCCTTTCTGATTTTTTTTTCTGCTTCCACTTTATTAGGTATTTTCCCCTGGGGCAGTAGGAGGTGGGTCATGTTCTTGAAAACTCAACTTCTTACAAAAAGATTTTTAAGATGTACCCTTGAATTCTGAAATACTGCTTTAATGTTCTCTGTGATATTCTGACACTGTCAGTCAGTGGAGAGTCTATGGCAGTGTGCCTTTGCCTGCCCTGCTGTCTTGTTTGGGTTGAAGCAAGTCTTGAATGGCTCCACTGCCATTCCTAAAGTACCTCAGTGCCAACAGCTAGCTGGCATCATGATGCTGAACTCTGAGGTATGTCTGCTTTGTACTGATGTGGGCTACATCTTCTTTTTCTTTTGGGGAATACAACCTTTTAGCTTTAGAACAAATCCAGAAAAACAGCCCAAATTTCTCTGGCCAAAATTGAAGTGGATAACACCCAGAGGAGAATAGTCTTAGGATGGCCAAGCACAAGATCAGTATCTGCACTGGACAACCAGAGAGTTTTAAGCTCATCTTTTATATCCACTCTTAGAAAGAGTGGGAAAGCATGGGTTGAAAGGATAAGAAAAATACTTTTATCACAAAGAGATCAAAGCTATAGATTTGCAAGGAGAAAGAAGAAAAGGTTTGGAGACCTTGGAATCACCCAGGGTACAGCTGAGCCGCACCAGTTATATGCTTTTCCCTCCACAGAGCAGCTTTAAAATACAGATTGTGGTTTAGCTGGAATATTGGTAGCTTTTATTTTTTCAATGAATATTGTACTTGGGAGGGTTCCAGTCATCTCTTGTATTAAATCCATTGTCATTGTCCTAGTTCCAAGTATACCAAGCTATCAACAGGACCCAGGCTTCCATGGTAGGCATGTACACGTCTCTAAGGATCTCTGTTAAACAGCCTTGACTTCAAAAACTTCCATAAAGTACTAGATAAAGATGAGAAAAATCTACTCCAATTTTCCAGCAGTACTATCAGATCTAGTGTAGATCTCAGGCTTTTCTTCTTCTGTTGAGGCCCTAAGAGACAAGCCCATGCAGAATGGCAGACCTCAGCTTTACATTGAGTGGATATCTGAAAGAAGGAAGATACAGTGCAGATTTGGTTCCTGTAACACCATGGTCAAGCCTGGGTGTAGTAGGATATGAGGGGGTCCTTTATCCTGTTCACAAGGTACAGGTAGCACTGGCCTCCCTGCCTACATCATCCATGTTATGGTTCAGATGAGCCCCATGCACTCATAGGCTGAGCTTCGGGGATTGGCTGGATCATAGGTGTGTGATATTGGATCATGGGCACCTTCTTCCCCAATTTAGCATGGTTCTCAGTGTAGATAATGGATTTACTGAATAGTGAAGACCCACCATGGTGCGTGGCAGCAAGCAGTAGGCTTGCAGCCAGGATGGAATAAAAAGAAAAAGAAGAAGAAGTCTCATTGCTTCCTGCCTGTCTTGCCATGTGCTCCCTCTCTTCTGCCCTGCTGCCCTGACTTGAAAGCAGCCGACTATGGACTAAAACCACGTGGGATGGTTAGGATGAACCTATGTCTTCCCTTAAATTGTGGATACCGACCAAAAAGATGACCAGCAATAAGAAAGCAACTAACACAGTCTTCCGACCTTCCACCACTCAGCCAAAATGTTTTTTAATCTAAACTATTAACTGACAGGTAGTAATTGTACATATCCAAGGGACAAAGTATGATATTCAATAGGTCTATACAATATGACTTGATTAAATCAAAGTGCTTAACATTTGCATCTCCTCATCATTATTTTGTGTTTGAAGCTTTCAAGGTCCTCTGAGTTGGCCATTCAGAAAATATATAACAGGTTCTTGTGAACAGCAGTCACCTCCACTGTGCTCTAGATCACTAGAACTTATTTCTCCTGTGTCTAGGCAGCCCTTGTCCAATTTCCCACTGTCCCTCACTGGTGGCAGGATGTGCAGGCCCTAGTAACCTCCCCTGTCCTGTTAGCCATTACCACCTGCAGCCTGGATCTATTCTTGGAGGAGATGAAGAGCTCCACTCTCTGAGCCCATCAGGGGGCTCGTGAAAGAGCCCAAGGGTTGAAGGCAGAAGCTCTGCTGATTCACTAGGGTTCCTAGATAGCATGGGTGGCCCTGGAGCTCCTGGGTACCCAGACCCCACACCCACACTGGAGCACAGGGTGGAGAGGTTGCATGGCCTCCCATACTGGACTACTGTAAAAAATAACTTATAGCCCATGGCAGGAAGAGAAGACTCTCCCAGATGGTGGGTGGCACCACATCCTGAACATCCTGCAGGCAGGTACCAACCCTGCCCACCTAGTCACAATTACTGATTCGTTCATCTTAGTCTATGTGATCCAGTACGACATATTTTTTTTCTCATTGGACAGAGAGGGAGGTAGCAGCTCATGGAATTCTCGCATTTTCCCAGTGTCAGAAGCTTGTTACATTCTGTTTTCATGCTCCGCATCTTACCCTAAGTCACATACTGATTATTTTCTTCCCCTTCCTGCACCAAACAACAGAATAGCTTGTTTATCAGGAAAAGGCTACTCAAATTTCAATAATTATAGAAACAGTTTCCTAACACTTGCATGCTAAAATTTATGCTGCAACATATAAAAATTTTCCCTTTCTTTTCAAATTGTGAGTGGACTTTGCTGTCCCTCAGTGTTGCTGACAAAGCACAGATTTTAAAAGAGACAGACTTGCTATAAATCCCTTTCATTTTTTATTAAATCTATTCTATATTTTAAAAAGTAAATTCTATCTTTGAAAAATGCACATATACAGAAAGAAGTGATATGTAATAATGTCCCACCTTAAATAAGTTGCTCTCATTAAAATTCCAAAATATTTTCTGTATCTTATCTGCCTTAAATAATACTCTAAATGATTTCTATGAGACTTTAAAATGAAGAAAAATTCTAATTTACTTTCTTTCTGTTGTTGAATATATTGTTCATCTCATCTGTTGAGAAAAACAAAGAAATAGATGAATATCTCCATCTAGAGCCTGTTTAGGAAAAATGTAATTGCTCGAAAGAAACCATACTGAGTTCTGAAGATGGGCTGCAATTCCAGCAGCTCATCAATGTGTCCAGAGGAAATATCAACAGTGTGACTAACCTTGACTTGGGATAGACACTGTGTGATCAGTTTTATATTCCCAAGATGATGGTTTAGTTTCCATTAATATGACATAAGATTGCTGGCACAAAGTAATTCAATTCTTTGTTGCTTAAATGAACCAAATGAGCTCTAACTTCTCTCAGTGCCCAAGATCATCCCTACATAAACAGCACATAAATAATTTAGAGGCAATCTAGGGTGTTCCATCATAAAAATGAGCAAAGGGTGTATTAGCAAGTAAAGTGCTTGGACCACTCTTGAATTTGAGAAGAGTATCTGGGGAAAGTTGATATATGCATTAAACCATAAAAGGAATTTTTAATGGTAATTCTATTTAATTTGTCTTTGTGGAAATGTTTTATGTTAATTACACACTTATTTCAATACCTCTGGCATTTTACTCTGTCATTTATTCATTTTGGCTTTGTTTATTTCAATTTTATTCCATTCCCTTTAGCATTGTCCCCTCACATATATCATATATGTAAACACTCTTATAATGCTCACTTTTTTCTTTTTCTTTTGAGATAGGGTCTTGCTTTGTAGTTCAGGCTGGCCCTGAGCTCACTATGTAGCCCAGGCAAGCCGCCGCGAACTCAGCAATCCTCCTGTCTCTGCCTCCAAAGTGCTGGGGTTACAGGCATGAGCCACCACACCCGGCACTGTGGTATGTGGTATTGATGGCTGGTGGGCGTGAGTAACTACGCCCAGCACTGTATGTGGTTACCGGGATCGAACTCAGGACCTTGCGCTTGCAAGGCAGGTGACGGAACCTCTGAGCTAAATCTCCAGCTCAATGCTCACTTCTTTTTTATTTGATGTCAATCTGTACTAAAATTGTTTATTATTTCCTCTTTCCAGAAAATCTCTCTTCTTTTGATTCTTGTGGCCCTAAACTGTGATGTCTGTCAATTATCTATGTCACATAAACACAACTTTCCATGCACAACCAACCTCTCTTACAAATACCAATGCCTTGCACTCTGTCCAGCCACCCTAGACCTCACTCATACTAAACATGTGATAATCCAGAATTACCAGACCTGCCGGGCGTGGTGGCACACGCCTGTAGTCCCAACTACTCGGGAGGCTGAGCTGGGAGGATCACTTGAGTCCAGGAGTTCTGGGCTGCAGTGCACTATGCCGATCGGGTGTCTGCACTAAGTTCGGCATCAATATGGTGACCTCCCAGGAGCAGGGGACCGCCAGGTTGCCTAAGGAGAGGTGAACTGGCCCAGGTCAGAATTGCCAGACTATTTTAAATCCCTTAAAGTAGCTTTTAACCAATAACTAACACCCCTTAGACAAGATAACTCTGGAGCATATGTTGCCCAGAATTCCATGCTGAAGTTAAGCTTCAATTGCTCTCAACTACAACTTGCTTGATAACACACACTTTTTGCCATTTCTTTCTTTCTATGTCCTAGTGCCTCACTTCCCTATGGTACTTCCTAAAATTATTCATCTAATATATCATTTGAAGTCAGCCTTTGTCTCTGGTTTGCTTCTTAATGAATCCAAACAAAAATAAATGTTTAATTCTGTAATTATCATTGCATTCTTCTACTCAGTATTTCCCTTCCATTGTGATTTTCTTCTGAGAACTCATTAGATATTGGCAATTATCAAGTCTCCATTTTATGGTTGAGCTCATCCATCTGTATGGGTTGATGGCCTTCAAATCAATCTGTCTAACTCTAGAGTAAATTTCAAGATAAAGCTTCACCAAGATGTTCACCTCCCATACAAAACTGGGAAATCATTTTTTTAAAAAAACTGGAAAATCTTCAGGATTGACCTCTATGCATGTATGTATGCATGTATGGATGTATGTATTTCTGGATTCTAAAATAAATACTTGTCATGCTGTACATGTTGCATAAATGACAGAGAAATCAATTAAAAGATGAAAGTACAGAATAAGATGTCACATGCTTTAGTATAATTCTATGCATAGAAACCAAAGGAAGTTTATTTGTAATAATATTTATTATCTGTAACAACTAATTCATTCAAACTATGCTTAAATCAGTGAAGAGGAAAAACAATCCTTCCTTTTGAGGGGTCTGACAGTATAAATAACGAGCCAACTGCTTGAACTTTTGTGCTCCAGTTGACTTTGCTGGAGAATTCTATAATTTTAATATTAAGAACTAAAAATAAGTATTTGGAAATTGTCTAAATGAGTTCTAGAAAGTAGGACAGCTTTTATAGAGTGGAATATTTCTATAGGAAACTTGGTGTGGGAATGTGATGAGGGGAAGGAATAAATATGATACAGAAAGAAAATAAAAGAGCATGTATAAGGGGGGAGGAGGGGGGAGTGGGTAGGGATATGGGTAAAAATGAGAATTAACTTGTGGCATATACTGGTACA